>JARVJO010000039.1:20068464-20084229 GCA_031762555.1 Cynodonichthys magdalenae
GTCAGGTATGCACCGTCAGGTTTAGCGTCAGGTATGCACCGTCAGGTTTAGCGTCAGGTATGCACCGTCAGGTTTAGCGTCAGGTATGCACCGTCAGGTTTAGTGTCAGGTATGCACCGTCAGGTTTAGTGTCAGGTATGCACCGTCAGGTTTAGTGTCAGGTATGCACTGTCAGGTTTAAAGTAAAGGGTCAGGGTTAGGCTAACTGACTGGAAATGAATGGAAGTCCCCACGAGGATAGAAAAACTTGTGAAGAATCAATCTCTACTATACAATAACAGTGATGAAGATGAGTTTTATTTCAATCAGACAATAATAAAATTACAAGTCTAGGATTGTAATAAAGGTTTGTTCTGTCTAGTTTTTTCCCACTCTAAACAGCATTAATTTGCAGCATTGTGTCTCATTGAATTTGTTAAACACAAAGTTTTTGATAGTTTAACATCTTTTTCTCACTTTTTTACCACTACAGCTCTTTCTCCTTACAGGTTCAGTAAATCTGATTTCATTGTTTTTTTATGCTCTTGTTTGGCAGGTGCACGACTCTTCACTACGACTCTGATCTTCCTGCCACGTCCATCATCATCACCTTCCACAACGAGGCCAGGTCCACGCTGCTTCGTACCATCAAAAGGTGACGTCTGGGCTTAGTTTTTAATCTGCTCACATCAGTTAACGGCAACAAATTCTAGCGTGTAGGTCATTCTGTTCTGTTTTAGATTCTGTCTTTTACGTTTACATTTACTTCTCTGCTTCATCCCTGATATTTATTCTACACAGTTCTCTGGCTTTTGACACTTGTCCAATTTCACCATTTCTACAGACTATTACCAGATTTGTACAGGTTAATCATGTGACTTGAGCTTCTTATTTTTGGCAAATTCAGTTAAACCCTTTGTTTATACGGAGTGCAGACCCATGTTATAGTATTACCCAGCTGGAAAACAATAAGCATTTCTTCAAGGAATGTTACGTTTATTGTTTTAATTAGCTGTGGAATACGATGACTCAGCATTCAAACCTGTGTCTGCTTAGTGATGCAGCAGAACCAAACAAACACGTGTGCATTTTTTTCAAACGTGAGCCTGACCCAGAACTTCTGAGCCAGGCTTGTATTTTATTTTGATAGTATCAGCAGGTTACCAACCAGCACTCAGACCAACAGACACCGTCCTGACAAACGCTCTGTGAGCTGGCTTGAGTTCAGCTCATTATGCCACTCGGTCAGCAGGGACCGGCTACGTCTCCTTACTATCACAGAGGACATTGTGTGTGTGTGTGTCTGTATGTGTGTGTGTGTGTGTGTGTGTGTCCTCCCCCTCAGCTCTTCTCAAAGCTCGGCAGTTTTCAACCAATTAAAAGACAATCTGTCTCTCTGGGCCTCCACTCTCCCGTTGGCTCTGCCTGTCTCTGCGAGTGTGTTTGTGTGTGTGGGGGTGTGTGTTTGTGTGTGGTTGTCAGTAGTGACTTGGAGCTGGAAGTAGTTTAGCTGCCTTTTATTTTTATTTAGTGAATTTGGAGCATTTTTCTCTCACCGGGGAGCTCTCGATCCTCTCAGGCTGCTCGTTCTGCTCGACATTAAAACGTTTGAAGACGAGCACAGATTCTGTTTCAGAAACACTCATTTGTACAATATTTGGTGACATTTTCATTAGTCCTTTTATGTTAAATTTGCTTTCCCTTGAACACAAATTGATTTAACAGAGAAGCTGTTTGTACCTAAAATCAAAGTTGCCACTTCTGACAACCAGGAGATAAATGGGTCAATGGTTCTTTGTTTAAAAATACAAAAACTATTTTTTAAAAATAAATTAATCTTTTGTTTTTTGACAGCAAAACAAGGTTTTGATAGTTTTAATTGTTTATCCAAAACATGTCGTAAATGGAAGCGATAACTAAAGAGCAGTTTGAACTTGTAAGTTGTAAAAATCAGCATGAATCAGTTCTGGATGACTTTTTTGTGATTTCGTGTAGATTTTTCACGTTTGGCTCAGATGAGTTGGAGGAACTAAAACTTGACAACCAGGTGCTTTTGATTCAATTTCGAACGAGGTTTCCTGTTCAAATCTTTAAATGGTTCAGCGTGACCCCTCCCCTGAAGCCAACTTGTGATGAGAGGCAACATCTTCCAGAATCATGCGGGAACTCAAACCCTCCACCACATTAAGGCTCGGCTGGCTTCAGCCTGAGAGGTGAAGAGGTCCGGACTGAGATCCTCCTCATACACAGGAGTCAGCTGAGGCGAATCAGGTTTCAGATTAGGAGCCAAGTCCTGGTTCCATTTTAAATGTAAGGATTAAAAGACCTGACCTGGTTAAAAATCACACTGACATTTTGCACATTAATGTTCTTGTCAATTTATTTATATATCACACATGTCAAACTCAAGACAGGTATTTTTTTTTTACTTAATATGAGAATTGTTTTTATATGAATGGTAAACTTTAAATTTATGATTAAATGCAACAAAATAAATGCATTTAAAAGGTGGAAGATAAAACGTGTCCTTCTCCAGAGCTGTTTGCTTTAGGTAACTGAGCAAATTAGTTAAATAGCACAGTAATAATGTCTCAAAAGAAGCTGCTTAAAAGCCACCATTGACCATAAACTACATCTCCCATAATGCATGCCTATTATTCATGGGAATTCACTGTTGGAAAATGGGAGAGAAAAATTAAGACGGCAGCTGCTCACCACAACTCATCAGTGAGTAAAACTCTCCTACATTTATTTTTAATAGTATTTCTGTATTTTTTGTCGTACACGTAGTACTTTTCAGTGTTTATAAGTGGATGTTTTCAAAAGCTGTTTCTATGCAGGAAATACCAGGTAGAGCTCAGTTAATGTTTGTTAGTAATGCTCCGACATAGCAATGAGATGATAAACATGACGTTTTGTGTTTAGTTGAAGTCGAACACGAAAGGCCCTGCTGTGCTCTCATTGGATAAAAGTGCTCTGGGGGTTGAAAGTAGCATCCTGTTTGGAACAGACTGGGGGGCTTTAACAAGACCACAACAGAAAACAAACAGTTTTCCCCCCTTACAGATGACAGAAATCCGTCCCGGCCACGTTCAAAGTTACAAAAATCCATTGTAGCGACGGAGAACTTTAAGCCCGTAGTTTTAGCTGCTGCGAGTTCAAGACTGAATTCTGCCCGCCGTTTAATTCAGTTGCCGCCGACCCCAATCACGTGACTGAATCCCGCCTGCTGATTGGTTTCTGTGGCAAATATTCCACGAATGAGGACTTATGCCTCTCTCCTTCACCACTGTACTTGTTGTCTTTTCGAGACAGTTTGAATACTCGATAATGTAAAAATGCATATCTTCAAAGCAACATGGATGATGATATCGTCTGCGATATTTATCACCAGCTACAATTTGTTCTTACACATTATTAGAAATCTTTACCCTGCTGAAAATCCATTTTAAAATTAAACTTTCTGAAAAATGATTAAGTCTGAAACAACGAAAAAAAATAATTAAATACAAAAATAAAATTACTATTTCATTTCTGGCGTCTATATTCAAGCTGACAAAAAACCAAAACAGGAGTACTGTAACAGAGAGGTTTTTTTTTTCCTACAGAGCTCCAGTCTATAATCTCTAAAAACACAGAAGATGTATCGAACGCCTACAATTACATCACAATGCCCCACACCGTGGACTTTTTTTCCGTCTTAGGCGCAGCGGCGCGGCATGCTAAACTTAAATAGGTTTGATTTCTGAGACAATGATGGGCACTTTGAAATCTTTTCATCTACTGATCAAAGGGTTGCGTTCGGAGGGCGAGCCGGTTCTCGTCGATATTTAATCAAGGTCTGATCCGAAAATTGATCTCATCATCTTCTGCCTCTGAGAAGCAAGAGATAAGCAGCCGGCAAGAAGGAGATGCAGGAGATGGCAGGAGATGAATGCGCAACGTGGAGCCGAGCAGGACATGTTGGGTTTGGAGGGCTTCAGTTTGTGAGATTTTCAAAACAATAAAAATAACAAACCTAGGAAATAGTTACACTGCAGACAGAGGAAAGTTTGAATCATTGATTTAATAACAATGTGAAATTTAATGTGGAACATAAACAAAATCTAACCCTAGAAGAATGAATTGCTTCTAGAAACACTGATACAGATAAAATAAACCTTCACATGTTCAGTCTAATTGATTGAACTCATTTTCGGAGCCGCCCTCATGCAAACATCTATCAGAGCAGAACGTTAACCGACTGCTGAAAAGATGTAATTAAACATCTGAATGTGTTTGTTTTGATGCTCAGACTGCACTTATCTGTGTCTGTGTTCATGTCTTCATTAACTGCTCAGTGTCGTTATTGTTCTGTTTGTGAGGAAACATGGAGCACAATGGTGCTTTAATAGAGTTATGAAGGTTGCATTTAAAACCATTTCTTAGCTTTTGTTGACCGCTCGCCACATTTACATTTTTCAAACTGCTCTGTTGTATCTGATTTATTAGGAGCACCTCTCTGTCACGCTCTGCTGAGCTCAGCGGGGTGTGCTTGGATTGCAGTCTCCTGCCAACAGACACACCGACATGTAGGCAACCTGTTCCACCACCTGAGCAGCGCTGACCTCAGGTTAAAGGAGAAACTGGACCAAAAGTACAGAATCAGATCAAAGGTCACACAGTTGGGCTGAGTTAGAACTTTATAAAAAATGTTATTGTGAGAATCCCTGGTTCACTATAATGTTTTAGAACATGGCTTTCCAAAGTTTTCCATACCCTAGCCCCCCAAACAACATAGGCTTCTGGCTGGGGACCCACTTGCAAACTCACAAACGATGCTACGAAAAAACTAATTTTCAACAAACTGTTGGCGATAAAAAAACACAACAAACAAAAAGAAGCTCTTAAATCCCATTTGAATTATTACGACTTATATTTTAAAATAATGTTTGAAAAAAAAATCACATTTTAAGATAAAAATTATTTAATTTTTGCATTTTTTTTTCTTATCTTCCCTCCAGCTTTCTCAGGCCACCCTTGCGCCTCCTGGTGGCCCCCACTTTGAAAAATACTGTTTAAGACAACTTGTGAAAATGTTGCCCCAAACTAAAGATGTCTACATAGAAGATAAAAATTTAAAAATTCTACTAGACGCCTCTCTTGGACGTATGCATAATGCCACCAGTTAGATCAAATAGATAATCTGTACGAGTAATTCAGTCATAACATTCATAGGTTGCATGAGTTTTCTAAAATGTTTGAGTGTGACAGGACCTTTGGGACTGTAGATGGTAATTGATGAATAAAATTAATGAGTTTACTTTGATTATTTGGGCTCAAACACCTGCAAAAATGAGTAATAAAATATTGTTTAAATGCTACTGCAAACCTGATTTTTGACGTTTAAATCTTTTAAAGAGTATATCTGAATAGAATAATACAATTTTGTTTAATGTACATAAACATGAAACTTTTCGGCACCTGACAAGTCTATTTTACCGTCATGTTTTATGGATTATTCTGTGCATTTGTTTTATTATTTTTTGTTTTTATTGTGTTTTATTTTTCAGGCTGTTCAGATTTTGAACTAGTTTGGAATTTCGTAAATATGTTAAAAATTAACCAAACGGTAACGCAGGACGACTCTTTGTGTGTCAGTGAAGATTTAGGATTAAATGGAGAAGTACTGTTCAGTAAAACCTGATTTCTTTAGTAATTTGATGAAAAGCAGGTTTATTTTAATGGACTTTAATGTAAAATAGCAGAAGATTTCCCAAAGTGTAGTTGGTGTGCTGTAACCAGCCTGATGTCTCTGCTTCATCACTGTGGATCTTTTGATTTAAAACATGTGTTGCTCTGATGGTGATAGGGTCGTTCATTTACTCTGAGCTTATCACTGCCTCCTGATCTGCAGCTTATTACCTGCAGAAATTACCAAGTAAAAGTTCTGCACAGTTTTCAGGTTTTCTCGTCTTTCTGGCTGAAATCAGCCTCAGACATACGGATCATAAAGTCCATCATCCAATCATCCGTTTGGTCCATCAGACGGTTTACAATCCAGCCAAGAACCCGCCCTGTTTCAGTCAGCAGCCTGTTTTCATCAGGCGTAGAAATGCCCGGTCCAGATCAGCACCAGCTCAGCACTTTCTGATTCACTGGACCTAAAAACGCTCAGTAAAGAGTTCAGATCACTTCCTGCAGCTGATCACTGAGGATTTATTGTCTTTGCTTTTTACTGCAAATGTATTGTTGGACAAAAGCCTCTGTCGTCAACCTCTCATCTAATTACCTGTTGGCCTTTATTCTTATATTGATCAAGCAGTGAAAAGATTTATGTGACGTTACAACAAGGAGGATTTAACATTTTTTAAATGAATATTTAAAATCAGGTGGAATTTAAACTTCTTAATTAGACAAAGTTCACCTGGAGGAGTCCGACCAAACTCTGCGTTCCAGAGCATTAATACTCTGAGCTTTATATTCATTTAGGTTCCATTCATGGCTTGTATGCAGCGTAGATTAACGCTGATGAGTGCATGCACACGTACCCTCCAAACAAACAGTCATGAAGAGTAATCAGGAGAAAAGGATATGGATCTTTGGAGATTAGCAGGGACAAGACTTTATTTACTGTGGACAAACTGGCCCTTTGAATCCAGACAGACTGATTACATTTAGACGTATTCCAGTGTGGATCAGCCGTGATGAGAAGGTATTTTCTGGGTGCTGATGTTTAACATCATGCATCACTGAGGGTTTGACAGAACAGGATGGATTGAGCGGCTGAATCAGGATGTATTTCCAGCAGCAGTCCCTATAGATCTGCAGAGAGAGGTACTCAATCAGAGCAACACTGATTTAAGATGCAGTAAAAAGGATAATTTACTAATTAGGACATTTTAATTATCTAATTATGACCAACATGTAACAAAAAAGGTGTTTTTAATAAATCATATGTAGCAGGAAACACCTCCTTTGCTGTCAGCTCTTGATAGAGAAATGGGTCAGAGTTAGACGGCAGAATGTGGCCGGATGGAAAAAGGCTTTTTAATGCAGAGGTGGAGAGAAAAGTGATGGATTACTCCAGTAAGGTGGAGGGTGGAAGAACCTGCTGTCAGCAGACCAATCAGGCAGAGAGAAGAAGAGGGAGGAAATCAGGCTGAAAACGGAGAGCGCTTTAGAAAGGATAAAAAGCTCGGAGCAAAATCTAATTCAGGATAAATAACAGAAACAAATCGGACTCTTCACCTGCAGAAAATAAAGTTGGTAAAAAGCTATTCTGTGGGTATTTATAGCCTCATTCACAAGAAGCGGTTGTGGGTTTTTCTTGTAACCAACTGAGCAGAAGAAATCCAGCTCCTTACAGCTGAAAGCATCACTTCTCAGGTGAAAAACCCATAAGTCCTGGGCAGCAGAGAGGCAAAACAATCTGAAACCTGTAATTGAGGTTTTGTAGTTGTGTCACATGTTCAGAAAAAAAAGACATTTGCTGCCTTCATGGAGGCAGAGCTTCAGTGCAGCCAGGTGGAATATAAGGTTTAAAAACTGGAAAAAAAACCTAGAAGATGCTGAAAAATTACACCTGAAGATGATGTTGTGGCATGTTGCCAAACATGAGAACATTGAGGCCGTAAACACTATATAAGACTGTGCAATAGTTTTGAGTCATCACAAAATTCTTTGTTTTGCTTCAAAGGAACAAAATTTTTGCTTCATTTCTTCTGATTCTCTTTCTATCTATGACTGTTTTTGTTTTTTAACGCAGTAAATTCTATAAATGTATCATGAGTCATAAAAAGTAGCTAAAAAAGTTTAAAATTTTATCTTTGTGCGTTTTTTTTTATTTTTTATCCGATTCTGTAGTCAAGACCACCTAACCTGAGACCAAGTCAAGACCAGAGTGTGTTGAGACCAAGACTTTTAGGGGCTGGACCAAGTCAAGACCAAGATCAGAAAAAAATAGTGCCCTAAAATATTCAGTATACTGTATACATGAAGCTAACTTAATATGTAGCTAATATCAGCTAGATCTCTTTGTGTGAGGGCAGGGTAAAGAATTGTGAACATTAGCTATCTAACTTTGCTAACATCACTTAGCTTCCTTTTTTGTGCTTCCTTTCTGAGTAATGATAAAAGTTTGACGTAGTCCCCACCGTCTCTGAAAGCTGCAGAATTTATAAGTCGCTGCCTTCTGGATTTATGTAGCTGAACTGTATTACTGAAGATGTTGCAGACATCTCCTGACAGACGACCACTGCTCACTGTCTTGAAGTGCAGCATGTGAGTGAAAGGCAGGGGACAACGGTAACAAAATATATAATTAGAAACGAGTCACCTCGGATTTGAATCAGATTGTTTTACATTCATGAAAGCAAAGATGTTAAATATTTCCACAGTTGTGGTCTTGACTGGTCTTGAAATAAAATCCAGAGTCCTCAATGTCCAAGACCGAGACCATCAAAAAGTCCAAGAAAATAAGAAAACTCAGTTTGAACATTTTTAAATGCAACCCAGATTTTAAAAAAGTAGGACATTAAATGTATAAATAAAAGCAGAACGCACTGATTCACAGATTAATTCATACTTTATTCATAATGGAGCATAAACCTAATTGATAATATTGGAGCCACAGAGACAAACAACTGTTCATCCTCTCAGCCACACCTGGAGGCACCATTTACCCATCGTTCAGGTTTTTAAATGAAACAAGGAGAAAATGGGTTTATGGTTATATTCTGGTTCTGTCCCATTTTTTTCAGAATTAGAGCTGTAGTATTTTACAGATTGATGATCATTTGTACACGGTTACTTTCTGCTCACGTGCTGCAGATGCTTTTGTTCTGTACTTGTTCTCTTTCCACTGCTTTTTCTTTGTTTTGCTTTTAAGAACAACCTATTTTGATAGCAGCTTTTATCGCCTTCATCCAAAAACGCTTCACTTCACCCTGAGTACAGGCGCGCTGAGGAGAAGTGGCTCCTGTGGGATTTGATCCCGTCACCCTGACAGATAACAGCAGCACCCATTTAGCGTCAGCGGCGCTCTCGCAGCCACAGAGTGGGGTTAAAGTCCCACCAGGGCCACACAGGCAACTCTCAAAAAAATCCCTGCTCTCTAGGCACTTTGGATGAAAGCTCTCTCCAAATTGCAGCCGGAGGTAATGAAAATTTTTCATAAAATGCCCTCCCTCCATCCTCTAAAAGTGATATATAGAATGTTGGAAATGAGCAGCGCAGATATAGAGCTGCTATTCTGTGACAGGCGACTGCGGTATTGTCAGGGGTGATAATATTTTCTGTGAGCTGCAGATAGCTTCTCCCTCACCGCTCCTGGAGGAGGTTAAGCCTCATAGCTTGTGGCCTGTGAAACAGAGAATAAGAAGTGTGTGTGTGTGTGTGTGTGTGCATCAGAGAGACGGGAACAGGAAGCTGGGAAAGAGACAAGAAACCAAAAGAAAAGAGATTAGTGACCGTTCAGCTCGTGTGTCTGCTTCAGTGTAAATGTTAATGGATAAAATAGGGTTTAAGATCAATAAGATATCAATTTGTGATTTAATTCATAGAGTTTATCCAGTACCCAAACTTAATTCAGGGGACGATTCTTGAAGATTTTCAAATCTTATACGACATCAGCATAATAAAACTCGTGAAAAACCGCAGTGGCTTTTAGTTTTCATGAAGTATCTCAGTAAAAGCCATGATCAGAATCTTTAAAATGTTCTAACACAGCTTTTGTTTGCTTGTTTATCAGAGGAATTTTAAACCCATCTTGTAAAAAATGTATTCTGTTTCAAAGTTCCTCACCTTTAAATGTGCCGTCAGGTTTCACAAATGAGTGAAAACATGCTTAGGTTTTGCTGCTTTGACTTGACTTTTTTTAAATTACCAACTAAATCAATGATTAGTAATTTTTTTGAATTAGTAGGTTTTAAATTAGGGGTTTGATCCTCGGACCGTGCAGCTTGCTTCAGTGTCCTACAATCCCCACCATGCTCATTATATGGGTGAAAATAAAAAGCGATGCTAAAAAAAAAGGGTCAAATAAGTCATTAAAAGCATTGAATTATTGTGTGAACCAGAAACATTTTAAAGCAGCTTGCAGAACCTGAGAGAAGTTTAAAAGGTGCTGAATCTGTCAGAAAACAAACCAGTTCTAAAAACCGTTTTAGAAAACGATAAGACGGCTACGAACGAGGGCCAGTGAAAAAAAAGAATTCTGACTTAATCTCAGAATTCTGAGAAAAAGAGAATTTTGAGATTAAGGTCAAAATTCTTTTTTTCTTTCATACATAGCAGAGCTGACCAAAGGAAATACGACCCAAGATGCAAAAAAGCCCCTAAATAATTGTGATCTATGGAATTAACCCTACAGACAGATCTTTTTCTTTTTACCTCACATTATTCTTTTATTATTATACATCTTTATCTCTTCCCACCCCGAACCCATCCTTCTCTTTCTTATTTATTTTCTTGCCCTCACCTTTCCTGGTAATGCTCCCCATCTTGGCTCCTCCCCCCTGCTCTCCATCTCATTCATCAATCTGTTCATCCATCTCTCCTGATCGGCTCTGGGCTCCACAGAGAGACAGAGTTACAATCAGGATTATTTGTCTCCCTTACCAGCCTGCCATCTCCCCCTCTGCCTCTCTGCCTCTCCTTTATCATCCCTCCTTCTTTAATCTCACTGCCCCCTCCCTCCAACCAGCCATCCATCACTTTCCTCCTGATGGGGTCCAGGGTCTTGATGGTACCGTTCACCTCTTTACATTCCTGTCCACCTCCTTGTTTTCTTCAGACTCACTCAACAAACTCCATTTAAAACTCTGCTGGTGCAGTTTCTGAGTTTAAATTGTCTCTTTTTAGTTATGTTTTAATCCAGAGTTTGTTTTGGGAGGTCACAAGAAATGTTAGTTGAATGTTTAGTCCTTGTTTTACATTGAGTTGAATTTACTTCCTGTTTTGTCAGTGCTAATACGCTCACCTGCACTGCATCTGTCATCACAGGCTTTAATATTTTAAACATGGCTCCACCTCATTTACACGACAGCTGACTAATCTGTGTGCAGGACGAGTGGAGTTTGTTCTTTATTTATCAGCTGACTCATGGATTCACAGCTCAGAGCTGTAAAACTATATTTGTTTTAGAGATGTGTATTTTAAGCAAAGTTTCAGTTTTATTAATCTGATTTTATGCTTTAGGATTTGTTTTCTTTTAAACTGAGTTAGTTTTTCTCCTGCTGGTCATTCGTCACCACCTCCTGACACTCCTCACTTCAATTATTTATATTCTTGAAATGTCTCAAAGGCATCTTTTATTTTATTTTGTTTAACTTGTCCCCAATATTCTGATCCTGTTTTTCTTCCTTACTGCATCCTTTTTGTTTTTTAGCTGTTTCCATTTTCAGTCTTTTCTTCACCATCTGCCTTATTTTTATTGTTAGATATATATTTTTATGCTCTTTCTCTCATTCAATTCCTTATCTTTTGTAATTCAGTTGTAGTTTTAGTTGTTTTTCTGAATACATGATCTGTCTGATCTACGATGAAGCATTAGAGCCACACAAGATATATCTATTCTTTGAAATTAGGAGAGTAAAGCCATAAAATTATGAAAACGCAGTTTTATCACTGCGTTAAACTGAGTCATGTTGAGCATCTTCTGAAGTTACATTGGTTTTATTTAACTCTGTGAATTTCTATGATAAACTCGAGCTGTATGACATTGCAGCTAACAGCTGCATTGATGGATTTAGTCTTCATATAATGTGGATGGAAGCATTTTATACCAACAGTGATCCAGAAGTAATCAGATTACTTCATAAACACAGTGACACATAGAGGCTGTCCCACCATTCTTTTCTATTCTTATTTCATGTCGGATGTCCTTTCTCTTGTCCTGGTAGATATTTTATTCTCTTTCTAGTTTTCTCACGTTTCATGTATTTTTCCTCTTGTCTCTTCTGTATTTTCTGTTTCTTTCCTTCACACATTCTGCTTCCACCACCTCTTCCCTTATTATCCCTTCCAGTCATCTTATTACCTGTTTTATTTGATCATTTTCTTTTTTCCCTATATTCCGGTTATAATTGTAATCATTACCTTATCCTGTATTTTTCACTCTCCTCTCACCATCCTTCTCTCCAGCCGTTCCTTGTCCTCCCTCCTCAGTCATATCCAGAGGGGATAATGAACAAAGGTTATTGAACAGTAGAAATAATGAAATAAAATAGAGCTGAAACCCACCCAGAACAAAACACATTTTCTCATTTTCCTCCTGTAAAACTTATGAATTTTTTATGTTTCAATCTCCCACTTTAATGAAATAGTTTCTTAGATGCGACACATCATACATTTTCATAACGGGAATTTGGGCTGACAATTTCAATATGTTTCATACACTGTGCTGTGCATGTATAATAGCTTCACCAGTATGTGTGTGTGTGTGTGTGTGGTTGGATAATACTTGTGTTTTTTTATATAATTAATGCATTACCAAGCACACGTTCAGGATGTATTGTTGCATATTTGACTAATACTCTGCTCTGTCTTCTTCTCCAGTGTTTTAAACAGAACTCCAGTTCATCTAATCCATGAGATCATTCTGGTGGATGACTTCAGTAATGACAGTGAGACCCAGCTGCACACACACACACAAACACACACACACTGCAGGTTTCTTCCAGGTCAGAGATAATAGAGATGAAACCTACATAACAGGTCAGAGGAGAAAATGTATCCACAGCAGCTGGCTTCATGGTTCAAGGATTAAAGTGTTGATAGGAGGAAAAAAAAACTTCAATACGGTCAAAGAAAACATTATTTTATCTGCAGCTGTGTTCAAACGGTCCTCAGAGACACAAAGTCCAGGTGAAAGATTTAAGAAAGACCAAGACAATGAAGCGCACAATAAAAACACAAAATAAATTTAAATACATAAAAACGTCAGACTCCTTTGACTAATATAGTAACTGTTATATTATAAATTAAAAGGTATTTATTTATTTTGAACTGGTTAAAACAGCTTTATAGCACAAAGTATTTAAGGAAAAGACAACATGCATAAAAAAACTAAATGCAATACACTAAGACAGGCACAAAAATAGAAACTAAAGATGATAATATATTTTAAAAAATTGAGCAAATGTCAGTATCTAAGTAAATAAAGACCATACCAGAGTTTTATAAGTTCAAAAAACAATATAAACTTATTTAAACCCTTATTTATATTGTTTTACACAAAATGTAATGTCTTAATAATAAACAATATCACTAACCCACCTACCCACTAATCTACCTACTTAACCCACCCACCTAGTTACCGACCTACCTACCTACCTACCTACCTACCTACCTACCTACCAGTGACGTGTGGTGAGGTTCACGGATGGTGAGGTTCATGTATGGGTGAGGTTTACGTATGGGTGAGGTTCACGTATGGTGAGGTTCACGGACGATGAGGTTCACATATAGTGAGGTTCATGTATGGTGAGGTTCATGTATGGTGAGGTTCATGTATGGGTGAGGTTTACGTATGGTGAGGTTCACGGATGGTGAGGTTCACGTATGGTGAGGTTCACGTATGGTGATGTTCACGGACGATGAGGTTCACGTATGGTGAGGTTCACGTATGGTGAGGTTCACGTATGGTGAGGTTCACGGATGGTGAGGTTCACGGATGGCGAGTTTCACGGATGAGGAGGTTCACGGATGAGGAGGTTCACGGATGGTGAGGTTCACGGATGGTAATTTTCACGGATGAGGAGGTTCACGGATGAGGAGGTTCACGGATGGCGAGGTTCACGGATGGTGAGGTTCACGGATGAGGAGTTTCACGGATGGTGAGGTTCACGGATGGCGAGTTTCACGGATGAGGAGGTTCACGGATGAGGAGGTTCACAGATGAGGAGGTTCACGGATGGTGAGGTTCACGGATGGTGAGGTTCAGGATGGTGAGGTTCACGGATGGTGAGGTTCAGGATGGTGAGGTTCACGGATGGCGAGTTTCACGGATGAGGAGGTTCACGGATGGTGAGTTTCACGGATGAGGAGTTTCACGGATGAGGAGTTTCACGGATGAGGAGTTTCACGGATGGTGAGGTTCACGGATGGTGAGGTTCACGGATGGTGAGGTTCAGGATGGCGAGGTTCAGGATGGCGAGGTTCACGGATGAGGAGGTTCACGGATGAGGAGGTTCACGGATGGTGAGGTTCACGGATGGTGAGGTTCATGTATGGTGAGGTTCATGTATGGTGAGGTTCACGGATGGTGAGGTTCACGGATGGTGAGGCACTCAGTTCATCAGAATCAGATTTACAAATATATGAACCCTACAGAACAACTTATTCACCATATGACTGTCAGAAGTTAATGAGTTTCATATCTCATATCAGTTCTTTACACAAACTGCAGCTCATTTGATGCACATTTTGATAAAACAAAGTTATTTTGTCCTACCTTTACTTATAACTTAAGTCTATGCACCGCTTAAAAGTTGAAAAATGGCAGGGTGAAAAAAGTTTCTCTCAGGATGTCCACACAGTGTCCAACTGTTTTAGAAGAGTTTTTGTCTCAGTAGTCGTGTGGCTCCTATTCCTGCTGCTTCCAAGTCCAGTTTAGAAAATAGTGTGAGCTTTAAAATATATAATCCTCCTTTCTAAAAATCAGGTTTGGCAAGAGAGAAAACAAATGGATTTCTACTGCACTTTACTTTTTTTTTTACTTTATAAACTGAAACTTTACAAAACAGGTACCAAAACCCTGCACTTGGCTTGCTAACTGTAACTCTTTGTTTCTTCTTCTGCAGCTCAGAGTAACCTCTTCTGCAGCTCATGTGTTCTCTGAGCTCATGAGCGCCCCCTACCATTCCCTCCTGAGCATGAATGGTGCCTCCACTCTTGTCTTTTCTCAGCTGTTTCAGCTCACCTAACACGTTACACAAATACATATTTATATAATATACATCAGCTAAACTGTGAAATGTCAGGTGTATATTTGAAAAATTCAGAAATATTTTACAGGTGACATATAGAGACATTTTCTGTTCTCATAGGAAATTCAGCGATTTTGAATATTAAAAGTGTTTAAGTTAATTGAAAATGTGTTTATAGTACAAAGCATTATATAAATATGACAATTTAATGTGTTAAATATTGTTTTGTTTTTTTAATTTCCATGATGACAGGGTAGGCTCTGCCTCCCCTGCCTCTAGTGATCGCATGTCACGTCACATCGCTAGCTACTGTAGTAACTCACCTGGTTAGGGTTAAACTACATTTATCCTCAAAACGTAAGGTTTTGAGGCAATTATCACGAGTTCTTTCTTTTTCAAGAAATGTACCATCTAATCACAAAATGATGTACTCCGACACTTAATAAAGATTTTTGGACAAGTGAATTAAATTTGATCTTATAATAAACTCGATCATTTATTTACAGAATCAAAACAAACACTTATATACAAAAATCTATAACAGCAAACTTTAGGTTCAGATGTTCATTAAACCAGAATGTTTGAAGGTACTTTAACTTAACGGAAAAGGCAAGTAGATAAAGTTTAAGTTTAAGAAAGAAAAAGAAGTTAGTTAATGGGGTTGTATTAATCTGAAACATTAACCAGGGTTGGGCATTTGCTCAGAGTAGTCAAGCTTGAAAACCCCAGAAGCAAATGCCCAACTCTGGTTAATGTTTCAGATTAATACAACCCCATTAACTAACTTCTTTTTCCTTCTTAATCTTAAACTTTATCTACCTGCCTACCCAGTTAAGTTAAAGTACCTTCAAACATTCTGGTTTAATTAACATCTGAA
>JARVJO010000039.1:20086883-20104152 GCA_031762555.1 Cynodonichthys magdalenae
TTATTGGAAACTCAAGACAGCCATGACATTATGTTTTTTACAAGTGTATGTAAACTTTTGACCACAACTGTAGCTAGCTAGGCAGCTACCTACCTAACCACCTACCTACCTATCCTACCATCTACCTACCTGTCCCCCTACCTACCTACAGTGATTATCACAATACCTTCTGTTGTTTTTAGTGATCTGCAACACTTTGGTCCAGTCTGGTGTTTTTAAATGTGATTTATTAGTAAAGTTAATTGGACCTAACTTTGATAAGTAGAATTGATTTTCATTTAGAAGCTAAATCTTCTGCAGAACAACAGAAAAGACCAAACTTCTGTCTCCAACAAAAGGAGTTTGATGAGCTTCTAACATAAACTTAGTTTGGCAGAAAGTGAAACACGATCATCGCCTCACATTTCAGCTGAAACATCACCACCAACACGCTGTACAGCAGCAGCTGGCTCGTTTCTGTCAGCTGATGATTTTACATCGTCATTTCTCACATTTCCCCGTCTCCTGCGTCGCCAGCCTTGACAGCCTGTCGGGATGGATGGAGCTATGAGCGCCGCGGCAGAAGTGAGAATTGAAGTGATGGAGGTTAAATGGTGCCACATTTAGACTGTGAAGAAATTATCAAGACAGATGAGGCATCGGGACAGATGCAATCAGCACCGGAGACCGACGTGTGCAAGTAAACAACTAAAGATAGAATATGTGCAAATGAGCAACAGCAGGAGAAACAGAGCAAAGCATTTATTGTTTGGACTTTAAACATTTAGCTCTAATCATTGAACTCAATGAGGAGACATGACACCATGCAAGAAAAATAAAAACTTTACATTCCTCTGAACAAACAGTCTGGCTGTTAAGTGTTGTGATTTAGAATATTAAGCGGTTTTACAAAAAGCAACTTTTCAAAGTAGAGCCACAAAATTTCAAGGAAGGTTGTTCTGACATGCATTCTTTAAAAAGAATTATATTCAAGTTACTGTATTTAGCTTAATAAGCTCTTTTACTTTGGTTCATTGTTGTACTTTTCAGCTGAGTTTAAGTACAGACATTATTTTCAAATATTACTACTTTGCTCCATGTATTATGAAACCATTATCCATGTATTATTTAGCAACAAGTATTAAAAATGTATTCTGACTTCTGTCAAATGACTTGTATTCTGTGGATTCAGTTTCCATTTTCTCCTTTGACACTTTCTAACAGACTTTTTTCTAAATATGCCTTCCTGCAGGCGTAGATTTAAAACATTAAATGAATAAAAGTCAAAAATCCAGCGGGGAGCTGAGAGTCAGCTGAGCAGCAAGCAGACAAACGTCTGATTTATCAAACCCAGAGCTTTGAATTGTTGTCCTGCTGCTGAAGAGGTTTGCAGCAAACCGCAGAGTCCCCCACATCCCCCCGCTGAGTTTCAGACAAGTCATAATCTTTCAAAGCCCACATTATTCAGTATTCAATATTCATATTTAATTCATGATGGGGTTTTTTTTTATATTTTCAGAGAGTGACTGCCAGCTTCTCACAAAGCTGCCCAAAGTCAAATGTCTCCGCAACAACAAGAGAGAAGGTATGACGACATATTTATCTGTTTGTCTGCGTGAAAACATGTTGGCTCATAAATATACAAAAGATCTTGTTTTTAGGATGATAAATGTTTAGACAGTTTTCTCTGTAGCCGAATAACACTTCTATTAAATTACAGTACTTTATGAAAACTGTTCACACCAGATTTTATTATTACTGTTAAATAATCAGTTTTAGACATTTTAAAATGGATCCAGAATCATGCACACTGCAATGATAACCTTAATACTCAAAGATCATGCTTTTTTGTTGCTTAATTTTGGGTACATTTCAATAAAAAAAGACCAAAATCCTAAAAGGACAAGCAGTGTTGAGTTAATGCAGTCACAGTAAATATGCATGTGGCGGCTCACTTTAATGGTTAATATATCAAACGCATTGGTTCTGCTTGTCATTTTGTATAAAATCCATTTAGAGCTGCCTTCATGCTTTTAAATATAGAATACAAATGAAAGCCCTGTATAAATTAACATGACGTTTCAACAGAATGATGATCAGCAGCACTCTGACATCTTAAAGACCACAAAAATGGTAAAAAACTTTGTTTTAATTCCTCTGCAGGTAATCCTGGATGAATGTAGGTGAACTGGAAGGTGTTAAAGCTGCTGGTGTTAAAAGCTCGCAGGTTGAGCGGTGGTGATTGTTTCATTCAGCATGTTGGGAACCATCTTTGATTTAACCTTTCACCTTCTAACGTTCCCAAAGATGGGAGAAACTTTTAGTAACTGTCTGTGTTTTTAACTTCAAAGGTCATTTTACATTTCTGCCACGTTTGTCTTTTTCTACAAATGTCCACCTGTCTGTAATAATAGTAATTCAGGTCAAATTACTCATTTCCTCCTAACATTACTCACCAAATCCAAAGCTTTTTTGTCCCAAAAGACCAAAATGATCATTTCAAAATTTCAAACTTGAGGCTGAAAAACATCAAATCACAAACTGACGTCAGCATCAGTCTTGAGTTGAAACAATACAGAGGAAATTAATGGCATAAATTTCAGCCATGTTTTACTTTAAGGTTGTATTCACACCAAGAAGGCACTTTGGTCCACTTGTTTGGTCAGGACCAAATAGCGGATTTTATATTTTGCGCAGTGTTAGCATTAGCAATGCTGGAGGGCTAATGTTACTTAGTTACGGTGGCCCGTGAAGTCCAAAAAGGCTCATGTTTCCTGTAGTTGGTTTGGTTCGAGGTCAGTCTGTAATAACACCAGAAGCGAACCGCACCAGAGTTTGTTTGGAAGTGGGCCGAGACCCATTTTTGAGGTGGTCTTGGTCCGGTTGTTTGAGCTGCACCAGGGTTTGCATGAGTGTATTCACACCTGCATAAAAGGTCCGGACCAACGGAGGAAACTCTGGTCTGTCTAAAGCAGACCAAATGTGTCAGGTGTGAATACACCCTCAGAGTTTTACCTGCTCCCAAAATATACATTTAACTGATATAAAGCATCTGGATGCAGTTTCTGGTTTCTGGACCTCTGTTGGTGGATCTGTTGGTCCTCATTAAAGCAGCGAAAACACTAATGCAAACTAATGCAAGAAGCGCAGGCCAGAAATGATCCTCGAGTCTCAACACAAATCTTTATATTTGAAATAAACTGGTTCATGTAACATTTCTGCTTGTACTCGCTCAGATTAGGATGTGAGCCATTTGGACCCTGAGTCAGAGCTTTGAACACGTTTTAAGAGTTGTTTTTGCTGCAGCAGGGTATAATTTACCATTCATCACGTCTGCTTGGTCTGTAAAAATGTAAGGTACAGGTTAGCACCTGATGTTAAAGTTCTAGGTTCTCAGCTGTTTCAATTTTGTGTCTTATTTGTGTAAATAAATATTGTTGTTTGGACTTGAATAGTACTGCCAACCTCTGAACTACTGATAGAAATCAAATTGTAGTGTAAATACCCCCCCCCCCCCCCAGTGAAAGCATAACCCCGCCCCCAGGCAAATTTGAAAAATGGCAACAAAATGGGCGGTGCCAAGAGACACTGAGGGGCAGGGCCAAATGTAGGACTGAGTGAGGAGCTGAGACGTAAACATGTATCATTTTAACCAATAGGAAAATTAAACTGCAGTAGCCACCGTTCAACCCTTAGAAGCAGTACTAAGACTGTTTTAGTCAAAATATTGCAGAATTAAACAAATTTACAAGAAAATGTGAAAATTTGTATAGAAATATTAAAACAATACCCTTAAGGCACAACGTAGACAGTTTAGCAAAAAAAAGCAAATAAAAATAAGTTGATTTAGGATTTAATTGCTCTTTAAAGTGCCTGTGACATCAAAATTTTGTAATGAATATGAATGCGTTTTTGAAAAGATAACATTGAGAGCATATTGTTAAAGAAATTTCACACCGCTCAGATGAACAGTTGTTAAGATATTCACATGTAAAGTAACAGGAAGTGATGTCAAAGGGGAATGCCTGCTTGTGAACAGAGCGTTGCTCCAATAACTAACAACACAGACTGTAGAGAACAATCTGATGTTTCTTTAGAATATTTGACTCACTCCCAAATAAAAATGAAGAAAAGTCAGAATTTTGATAAACAAAGACCTTTTCTTAGAGTTCCCCTTTGATGTCACTTCCTGTTTGACTTTGGCTAAGCCAAGTTCAAATGAAAACATGCCAGTTATGTGGAAAAAATGGGTCAAATCACATATTTTGCCAAGTTAGAGTTCTTAAATATAAATAATTTTTTTTTACTTTTTGTAATTGTAATAATTGATATAGGCACTTTAAAGAAATGCACAATTAAACTGAAGCAAGAACGATTTATAAGCTAATTTGACATAATACTGATAAAATGTGCCACACTCTTTAGAATGTTGGCTCTGAGAATTATTACAGTTGAGATTTTAGATTTGTTTATTTTAATTTTTATGCTGTGCTGTCAGTATATCAAAACGCTACACGCAAGTCTTCCTAAAATGGCGACTTAATTCTGTCTTATCAGCATAGAGTTTTCTGGAGCTCTGCTAGGGTTTGTCCAACCCAAACCAGTGCAGAACAGAACCTTTAGTCCACTGTTCAAGTCATGATAGAAGAGTATTGTGAGCCTTGATGTCACCAGAGTCAAAGGCACTGATTCTCTGCACAGCTGTGGTTTTGTTTTAAAACAGACTGAAATTTGTCATAAAAGGTCGTCTTGTCTGTAAAATGACAGCCTGAGACATTTTCCATTCTTCCAGTAGGTCACAGAGCAGCGTTCTCGCAGGGGAAACTAAAAGTGGAAAACACTTAAAGCCACTTCTAACATTGTTGTAGCTCAGTAAGAGCAGTTCCATTTGAACTCGCAGGACTACTCTAAAATAATAGTCTTCACTCCACTAAAGTGTTTCTGCTTCAACCTTCCATCTTTTCTGAATCCTCCTCTTCATCCTTGTTTTTCTCTGCATTTATTCAGTTATTATCTTTCTTTCAAGCTCAGGTGTTTTTCCCCTTTGTTCTGTGTTTCACTTTCCTCCACCTTTGGAACAAATGAACACTTGTTCTACATGCTGCCGCTGAAGAATTTCATTATCACACACACACACACACACACACACACGCACACACACACACACACACACACACACACACACACACACACACATGCACATGCAGGGTTTATCAGTTTGACTTGTTAATAGTTTGTGGCTTCAGGCTTTCCAACTTGATTGTCTTAAATGGTCAAAAAAACACACCAATCTGGTTCTGTGGGTCATTTCAGTTCAAGTTTAAGCTCTGATAACAGAAGTTCATGTGGGTGTAGGATCTCAGTCATGGTAAATTATTTAAAAAAGAAGAAAAAACAAAACATCTGGATTTATATTCTGTAGATAAAGACGCTTCATCTCCCATCCAGGGAAGAGTGAAGATCCAAGATGTTCTGTAACCTGGACTAAAGATTAAACTCAGAGGAAATTCATTAGGGTTTTTGTTTACCTATTTGACCAGAGAGATGTTTTGGTCACATGCACAAAGGTGTGCATTAACAGGTATTTTAAAGTAAAATCATTAAACACATTTTGTTGTGTTCTTGGAGTCTCTAGAAGGCAGAAAAGTTGAATTTAGCCTCTACATTGAACCTCTCTGGAAGCTGGAGGCGGGTGGGGTTTAAAGTGCTTTGTTTGGATTTAAAGAGACAGCCTCAAAACGAGTTGTTCTGAGATGCACCTTAGAAAAAGGGCGGGACTTCTGGAGTTACAATAAGGAAGAATTCAGACCAAAGCATTGAAGTTTCACTTTAGATAGGCTCCAACTAAAGGATTTAAATGTGAAAAAGGATTTAAAAATACAGATGCACCGATATGAAAATTTCAGCTGATATCGATATCTGATATTAATATTGCTTAAATGGCTGATAACCGATTTTTATTAATATTACACACACACACACATATATATGCACAAACTCACTTGTGTCTATTTTCAATACAATAGAAAACGACCAGATGGCTCTCTACTTTATGGAGGTAGTTTTGTTTTATTATTGTTCAATCAAACAAACCAAAAAAAAAACAGTTTCCATCAAAACAATAATTTCAATCAAACAAAAACACTTTTTTAAATCTTGCAAGAGGAAATCACCTCAGTTCGCACTAACAAATAGGGACACGTCTTACATAGTTCCTGCTTAGGCCCCGCCCTGGACATTCATGTTCTCTGAGTTCAAAAGTTTTGAGTTCAACCAAAAACTTCCAGTGTCAACCAAAAGTTGGAGATTCAAATAAAGATTTCTGACATGGGCAAAAAGAGTTGTTTAATTTTTTGATTAAATTTTTATTTTAAGTTGTTTTCTTTTTTTTTTGGTTGAAGTTTTTCATTGAAATTACTTTTTTTATTGAAACTGTTTTTTGTGTGATTCAATAATAAAAAAAACAAAATTTCCTCCATACTGCTTCAGTTATTTCTGGCTGTGCAGCGTCACCATCATTATCATGATCAAACAGATACCACTCGACCAACCATGTCCCCTCCCAAAACAGAGACACAAAGATAAAAAGTGGGAAATCAATATCGGACGTTAATATCAACCCAGTTTTCCTGATCAGACCCATACGATATGTTAAAAAATGACCAACATCGGCCAATATTGATGTTAATTTCGATATAACGTGCATCCCTAGTTTAAAAGCATGATGTCTTCTTTAACACTTAGCAGATGCTTTTGTAAACCCCCTCCCTGCCTGATGTGTAAAGTAGCTCTCATCCCTTTGCAAACATCTCAATGTGAAAATATCTTCCCCCGAATGTTTTCAGACTACATTTCGTCCACATTAGCAGAAGAATACACAGCTGTGGGACGTGTGGACAGTTCCGAGTAATTAACAATGATTGAAACCCTTCTCTGCACAAAGTCACCCAGCCTAAATGTGTTTGTGTGCATCTAAGTAAATGACTGCCCACTGCGGTCACTTCACTCCTCCGTCAGTGTATGCGCCTGCCCCGGTGCCGGTCCGGTTTATGTGTATGGCTCCATCCATCCAGAAAATAAAGCTTTATTGAGGATGAAATGGGATTTTTAATTGGCTGAGCCTCAGCCGAACGGCACCGCGCGGAACTTCACGGCCTCTTGTACAATGTCACCGACACATGCGCGCACAACAAACCCTCGGCAACATGCACGCTCAGCCTTGCACGTGCACACATGTTCACTGAAAATAATCACGCAGAGCTCGTCTGCATGTTGGGGAGTATTGATTAGACCATTTACAGCGAATAGAAGCCCCCATCAGGGAGACCTCCCTAACAGGCTCATTTACACACACACATTTAAATCTACCTGCTGTCATCTAACACACACACACACACACACACACACACACACACCTCTCCCTTCACGTCGTTCGATGTCCTTTACCAGACAAACCTTTGGTCTTAAACGTAGCCTCAGCTGCACATGCAGAGTGTGATGCGCCGTTAAAAGGTTGTCTCCATGTCTGACAGCGCCTCTAAGAGCCCCACATCGATTTTCTCCTCCGCTGACTGACTCTCAGAGCAAGGAGGCGAGCTACAGTAAGAAAGGAAGAGATCGGATGTCAATACATAAAGCAAGGCACTAATACCACCAAGCCTGATGGTTCAATTCCCACTAATGATTTGAAGTTTCTTTTATTCCATCAGTTTTCTGCAGTTTGGAATAGAATGTGTATTTATAGGATGCTGAGGTTGTGACTGAGTGTGAAACTTGGTTCAGTTTTAGCAGAATGGGTTTTATGTTGAGGATCAAACTGCTGATTCTGATGAGATGTTAAATACTGAACATCAAACTTTGTGTTTTAAGACGATTGAATATCTTGAGTTGTTGATGTGTGAAGATGGATGAGATGAAAGTGCAGAATAATCAGCCCTTATTTCTGTTTGGTGTCAGGCCTGATCCGGTCCAGGGTCCAGGGAGCCGATGCTGCGAGGGCCAAAGTCCTGACCTTCCTGGACAGCCACTGTGAGGTCAACAAAGACTGGCTGCCCCCCCTTCTTCAGAGGATCAAACAGGTAGACCACAAGACCACTCTGATCTACAACAATGTCTACAATCTGTCCATCCGTCCGTCCGTCCGTCCATCCATCCATCCATCCATCAGTCCATCCATCCATCATCCATTCTTACATCCAACAATCCCTCCATCCATCAGTCCATCCATCCATCCATCCTTCCTTCCATCCATCCATCCATCCATCAGTCCATCCATCCATGCATCCATCATCCATGCTTACATCCAACAATCCCTCCATCCATCAGTCCATCCATCCATCCATCCATCCATCCATCAGTCCAACAGTCCATCCATCCGTCCTTGCATCCATCAATTCATCCATCCATCCATCCATCCTTGCATCCATCCATCCATCAGTCCATCCATCCATCCATCCTTCCTTCCATCCATCCATCCATCCATCAGTCCATCCATCCATGCATCCATCATCCATGCTTACATCCAACAATCCCTCCATCCATCAGTCCATCCATCCATCCATCCATCCATCAGTCCAACAGTCCATCCATCCATTCTTGCATCCATCAATCCATCCATCCTTGCATCCATCCATCCATTCATTCATCCATCTATTCATCCATCCATCTGTCCAAACATCATCCATCTGTCCATCCATCCGTCTATCCGTCCATCCATCCATGTATCCATCCATACATCTATCCGTCCATCTGTCCGTCCATCCATGCATCCATCCGTCCGTCGATCCATGCATCCACCTGTTCGTCCATCCATGCTTCCTTCCTTCCATCCGTCCGTCCATCAATCAATCAATCCATCCATCCATCCATCCATCTATCCATCCATCACTAAGCTAGTGCAGCTACGTTCACATTGCTCTTTTTTTTCCAGAAAAGTAGATTTTCTCCAGTTAAATTTCCAACCCTTAGATAAATCATGAATAACTTCAGTGAAGTCGCTCTGAAAATTTGAATCTCCTCAGAAAAAAACAAAAACAATCTGTGGATGTTTTTATGTTTTGTGATTGCTGCAGTGGACATAAGAAAAAAGGCTGTCGGTCTGATTGCCTCTCATTAAGAATAAAGTGCTGCTCTTTCTCCTTCACCTCACTCAAACGTCCAATCTGCTTTGTTTGTGTCTCCTCTTCCTCCTCTTTGTGTTCCGTCTCGGGTCATCGTGTTTTCTCATCTCCACTGCCTTTCCTGTCCTTGTCTCATCTTCTGTCCTCTTTTGTCACTCAAACACTTCTTTTTTACTTCTCTCCTTTTTCTTCTTTCATTTTAAGAATTAATCCAACTTCTTATCAGTTTTTGGTATATTTTTCCCCCTCTAGTGGCACCACTCCACTTTCTGTCATCATTTTCTATTTTAACAACATTTTGTTTGGGTGTTTTTAAATTTGAACAACCTCCTCCTCACCTCATCCTCACATTGTCACAATAAGCTCTTTTATTTTAAACCAGCCAGCATCTAAATTCTCTTCATTATGTTGCCTCCTCCACCATTTCTATGCATCATTTTACATTGTCTTTTTTTATTTGATTTCTTTTTTGTCCTCATACTTTGTTTCTTTATATCTTCGTTTCTCTGTCTCCTGTTAAACCAATTTATCAAGTCAACAGATCTTTCGTTGTTCTTACAGACATCTGATCTGACTCTGTAAAGCTCAGATCAATAAATAAATCCACCAGAGTCTGCATCATCCATATTCATACTCACTACTTGTGTGTGTTTTCATTCACAGGATCATCAGTCACTGTCTGACCAGTCACTTCACTCATATATTTAGATTTAAATGTATGAGGTATTGATCTAGATTAACACAAACACAGCAAAACCCAAGACCACCCAAAAATCCCATCACCTTCAAAATAATTGTCTGTCTCTGTGATGTACAGAGCTGACATCACAGCAGAGCTTTGGAGGATTTTTCTCTTCTTATTGCTTATTGATTTATTAGAGTTCCTGTTACTGCAATGGAATAAATCTGTCAGTTTGTTCAACATTAAGAGCAATCAAAACTAAAATAACTATAAAGAGGAAGATTTTCATTTAGAACTGGGATTAAAATTCATTAAAAAAAACTAATTTTATTTTCTGCACATTTGAAGATTAGCCTCTCTGAAAATAAAACTATAAATTTTATTCACAAACAGCTAATGGCTGGAAGTAAAACCAACTTCTGCACTATTTTTCTAAAAATAAAACATTACATCTCTCCTCCAAGAGACTTCTTCAGCCTGAAGAAGTTTCATTAAAGAAGAACCTGTCCAGAGGATCTACTTATTTTTTCTTTTACTAGAGAATGCATTTCCTGGGAAAATGCTAGTATGAATGCTGAAAACTTTAGCTGATAGCCGCTAAAATGGAGCTGAAAATATTTAATAGTAAAACAATTAATATAAATTCAATTTGAAAAGCTGAAAGAAACATATAAAAGTTTAAGTTAGTAGAATAATAGCTAAAAAAGCAGAAAAAAGTTAAAATTAGCTTAAAAACAGACAGAAGTTGAAATTTGCACCCAGATGGTGAAAAGCGTAGAAAAAACAGTCTTGTTAGCAGAAAAATACATAAAAATACAAAAAGCAACAGTTTGTTGTAAAATAGCTCAAACAGCAGAAATCTGCAGTAAAACAGCTAAAATATATTATATACTGTAAATTAGCATAAGGATCAAAAAGAAGCTGCAATAGCCACCAAAATGTGAATTTAGCTCAAAAAAGCTAACTTTAGCTAATAACATTAGGTAGAATTGCATCAAATAGCTGAATATAGCAGAAAGCAACTATAAGAAGTAGAAATAGCTATAATTAGCAGAAAGAAACACAACATTGTAGAAAATAGCAGAAGAATGACAGAAGGAAACAGATTTATAGCTAGAATAACAGAAAAAAAGCTCAAATTGAAATTAGCACCCAGATGGTAAAAAGGGGTGTAAAAATGTGAAATTAGTAGAAAATTGTTGTAAAATAGCTAAAATGTAGCTGGTAATTCCTCAGTAAGCATAAGGAGCACAAGTCTGCTGAACTAAGCCGACAGAAGCTGTGAAATTAGCTTAAGAAGCTAACTATACCTAATAACAGCTTAACATCAGCTAAAATTGCAGCAATTAGCTGAATATATAAGAAAGCAAATGTAAGAAGCATAAATAGATCAAATTAGTAGAAAGAAGCACAAACAAATAGAAAGTAAAAGAAGAAATAATCAGAAAGAAGCAGAATTATAGCTAAAATAGCAAAAAAAAAAAAAAAAGCTAAAACTAACAAAAAAGTAGCTAATATTAGCACAAACGGCTGAAATACCAAAAGTTTTAGCCGGGATGTCCTGAAGGGGCTAAACATTTTGATATGTGAATTGTTAAAATAGCACAAAAATTTCTGAACAAGATACGAGCTAAAAAAAACACACGGAAAACAAAATGAGCTCATTAGTGTGAATGATTGTGAAGCGTTCACACAATAACTTCTTTTGTGCAATTTCTAGTTTTCCAAAGGTTCATGAGTCATTTTTTGTGATAAATAAACACTAAGGGACTTTTTGAAGCCTTAATAAATGACATTGTGTGATTAATTGGAATTACTGTCTACCTAAGGTTTGTGCTTAGTAAGAGAAACATTCAGCTGTTAAAAAGACACACTCATCATGTGACTTTCTGATAGATGCTGAAAACTTGTGCAACGTTGTGAGTAAATTTTGCCGTTAAAGTGGGTTTGATGCAGGACGATGAACGATGATTAGGATTGTTTTGGGGTCAGTTTGCTCTCAGCTCAGTCATCAAATGTTCTCATTTCAAATTGGGTGGGGAAAAAAGAAATGACAAAAATGAAGAAACTGCTCCAGAGTGATTTGAAAATAACAGTCATCCAATTACGGCGGTAATGTAGGGAGTGTTCCTCCCTGAGTGCAGCGCAGTGTCATTACCCTAACAGCTATTAAAGCAGGCGCGGTGCTCTGTAATGTGGCTGGAGCTGCAGAGGGATGCAGCCTTGATCTGACCCTGCAGCTAATGGTCCAGAACCGCTCCACCTGCTCTGTAATATCACTGGCTGAAGGAGCATCCAAGCGTTTGACCAAACTAATAGAAGGACGCCACGTGATTTCACTGGGAGTTCATGTCAGGTGGTTTAGGATGTGTGTGTGATGGAAGATTTGCACTTTTATCCTTGTAGAAAAACAACTGATGTTTAGCAGGTTAAAGTACCTGTGACATAAATTTGTTGTAATAAATATGAATGCACTTTTAAAAAGTTAATAATAGCATATTGCAAAAAAAATTTCATGTTGCTGAGATGAACAGCTGTTGAGATATTTGTGTGTGAAGAAACAGGAAGTGATGTCAAAGGGGAATGTTGAATGTGATTGTTGCTACAACAGCTAACGGACTGTAGAGAAGAATGCGATGATTTTTATTATTATTATTTTGAGTCACTATCAAAGAGTTGAAGAAGAGTCAGAGTTCATATTATTATTTGTTTATTATTTAATAAAAAAAAAGATGAGAGCTTTTTATAGAGTTCCCCTTTGATGTCACTTCCTGTTTCACTTTTGCTGAAACAAGTTCAGAGGAAATGTGTCAGTTTTGTGACAAAATGGGTCAAATTGTGTGTTTTATGTCAAGTTTCTTAAATATAATTTTTTTTTTTGAATTGGAAGAATATGCATGTCACAGCCACTTTAATGCTTAATGGATGATGAACATACGGCAGACAAATATGCACACTTTCTTGGGTTAATGTTTGATATTTTGTGCATTTCTTTTGTGAAGAAATCAGTGTTTTTTGCATTTATGCATGCAGTTTTTGACCCTGTGTGGATTTAAAACAGTAAATTTAAACTGCATCAAATTATTAAAAAGAATTCAAAGTTAAATATTTTGGTCAGATGTTTGACACCGACACATTTCTGTTCTGTTTTAGTCAGTGTAAAAAGTATAAAAGGAATTTAAAATAATTAAAGTGCTTTTTTATTTATCATTTAATAAATATATATAAAAAACATCTGCTAGCCTGTCCACTGATAACATTTAATACCTGAATACTGAATGACTCTGATCATCATGTTATTCATTTTGTTCTGTTTCTTCTTGATAAATCCTGTTGGCATTTAGAGATATTTTTTTCGGAATTTCTTTCCTGTGGATCAGTGATCTGAAATTATTGCCAGTAAAGTGAATATAATGGATCGGAATTGAAGAGAACAGAAATAGCGGTCACTCTCACCTCAGTAAATGTGCGGTGGGCTTGATTGGTGCTGAATGACTGAAAATCCTTTCAGCGCAGAGTTTTATAACGACCTTGGCAGAAAAAGAAAATAGTTTCACAGAAGGATGAACTCAGCCTGGACTGAAAATGTCATTTATTGGAACAAAATAGAATCTGCACACGGGAACACTTTCTCCTTTTTAGTTCTTAGTTATGACCTTAACGTGCCATGAATGCATGTTCTGCTTTGTGTGTGTGTTTGTTTGTTTGTTTGTTTGTGTGTGTGTGTGTGTGTGTGTGTACATGCACTTCCAGGATCCGACTTGTGTGGTCAGCCCCGTCATTGATATCATCAACATGGACACGTTCGCCTACGTGGCAGCCTCTGCTGATCTCCGTGGAGGTATGAAAACTCTTTCTTCCACCTTCAGTCTGAAAAATCAAACCTGGCTTTGAGGAGCCTTCAGGGTAGCTTATGATGGCAGAGAGAAACCCCCCCGAGGCTTTCGGAATTACCAGAAGGCCCCTCATGAGGAGTTCATGAACCTGCTCTGTAGCTCAAATGCCTTTTGAAATGTTTATTTCATTCAGAAGTTTTCTGACACGCTCAACGTTCCCAGAGGAGCCCTGGACAGTTTGTGTTCTTCAGACTGATATTTTATTTGAAAAGTGCAGCCCCCCCTTGAAGGTATCGGCTCATGCATTCTTTATTAGGACATTTTTCTACACAGCAGAGCTAAACTAGTAATATCCAAACACTCAAAATGTTTTTTTACTCAATTTATTCTAGAGACGTGAAAATAAACATCCATTAAAGTACAATCCATCTAATTATTTGATGAAGTATTTCTACAAACATTCATTTCTTGTATTCATGTATAATGCGACACCATATTCTTTAAGCTTAAAAACATTTTAAAAAATCCAATCCCCTTGTATAATTCTACCCCTAATTTCATACATATTCCAGATGTTTCAGCCTTTGTGGTCTCCCCTCAATGGTGGGGAAACTTTACTCGAGGAGCAGCGGAACGTACAACTAACGTCCAAAATCCAATATTTCCTCCTCCAATTCAGGTGTGAAAACAACAACTACAAGCAAATAATTAGTCAAAATTTACTCCTGAGTATAATACAACTACCCAACTTTGTGGATAATTTTTGAAGTTAAATTTCTCACAATGTACAAATAAATACTAAAAATAGAAAAGCTGAAAAACAGTAGATAGGTTTGTGTACAAAGAATGGATCACTTGTAGACACTTTAGAGCTGTCCACATGAGAAGGTTTTATTGTTTCAGCCATATGGGAAGATTTTAGCAGGAGAAAGATCAAAATGTTTTTGTTTACTGTAAAGGTTGCAGACTTTTGATGTGAACGGCCAAAATACCTAATACCTTCAACACAAATACGCCCTTTTTTTCTACCTTCTGAGCATGCTCCACGCCTTGTTTCCTGTTTTTGGTGCAGTTTTGTTGCATTCACCCTTCTGGCCCAGGTGCACCCTGATTTCTGAAACCTTGAGAGCTGTGGTTCCAATCGGGCCGGGCTGAGACGTCAGCTACTGCTGCTCACTGATTGGTTCACTGACCGGGAGGGTTACTTCACGCAGATGAGAGAAACTTCACGTGAATCGTTTGCAGCGACTGTAACATTTGTTTCACACGTGATGAACTACACAACAACAAGAAGCTAACATTAGCTTACCATTTTCTGTAATCCTTCCCTCTCATCTTTAACGTCACACTGCTGGATGGTACAACAAAAAAATATATTTTGTGTTTAATATTATGATCCCGCCCACATAGAGGCGACTCTCTGCTCAATGCAGACACAATACGGGCCGGAGCAGAGTAAGGCTGGGCCGTCTGGAGCCGGGGCGGTCCAGGCGGGCCGAGGTGGGCCCTATGCAAAAACACCAAAAGTTACTTCATCTTCAGGATGAAGACATACAGTATCAAAAATCGGTGGTGTATTTACAGGAACATGTTCAGAAAGGAAAAATATTACATTTTTGTTTGGACACAGGCCTGATGTCTTCTTCTGCTGCCGTTCCTGCTGTGTAGTTGTATTGTTTTCTGTTAGTGACACCTACTGTTTCAGAGAAGAACTTGAGCTAAATAATTTTGTATTGTTTTTCACTGCTCCTCTATGTTTGTATCGAATCGTCAGTGGATCAAATTAAATAAAATTATTATTACGAGCTCAAACTCTTCTAAGTCTCATCAAACTGGTTTCCTGCACCAAATCTGCCAGGTTAGGATGAAAAAAATAAGTAGTTTCTGTTCAAATCCATCTTTTTCTGATTCTGAAGGGTCGTTGGATCCACTGTCCTGAAATAAGTGATGTTTTGTTGGGATGGAGACCAAACATGAATGTTTCTGCAACCATCGGAGCATCACTGACTGATTATGTGAAATAGAAACCCCGAGGCGTGCTCTTCCTTTTAGCGTGACAGGATTCTGTAGTTACACATGAGCTGAAACTAAATGGTCTGAAAATAATCCAGAACAAACACACATCAGTGTTCCGCCAGCCCTCCCTGTCTCCATCACCAGTCTCCTCTAAAAGTTTTATACTTCATGTTTCCTGTTATTAGCCTGTCTTCTCTGAGTCGTCTTCTCGTGGTAGCAGTGATCAGTGCCAGTCAGTTCTGATAATAACCCTACACACACACACACACACACACACATAATGTGTGTGTTACTGTGCAGTCATGCAGAGCTACACCAGACTTTCACTGTGAAGATTACAAAACTTTGCTTCTTTTTGTGTGTAAATGATGCACTTTTCTGCTTTTGCTTTAACTGTCTGTTTAATGAATGTTTTACTGTTTGTAAAATGTGGAATTATTCTTTCAGTGCTGCTTTAAACTCAGTTCAGGGTTTTGGTTGTAATAGACAATTTTTGTATTTATAGAGACTTGAAATCTGTTGCAAAATTCAGCAAAGAATGAAATATTTCATAAACTTATTATAGTTTTTGTTTGCAATTGATTCCAGTTATAAAATAATGGGGATGATGCTGTTAGAGAGGAAACACAACATTTAAATAAATGATCAACTTACAGAAAACATTCATTTTTATCTTTCAGCCTTTATTCTTAGTGAATAAAAACCATTTTCTACAACATTTTCTGTGAATTAAATGATGTGCAACCCCTGTGTTGTTTCTGTTTTGGTCCCCCAGGGTTTGACTGGAGTCTCCATTTTAAATGGGAGCAGTTGTCGCCTGAGCAGCAAGCCCGCCGAACCGACCCGACCCAGCCAATCAAGTAAGGCGCGCATGAAAGCTTCACTCACCAAGACTTAAGGCATCGTTTAAAACTGTTAGCAGGTAAATCTAAAGTTTAATCAGAATGTTCACAAGCAGGTTTGGAGGTCAGCTGTGGCTTCTGGTACCAAACTGTTGATAATAAACTCTTTAAGTTCTGAACTGTGAAACGGAGCTTCTTATTCCCACTGATCTGAACCAGTTTATGTTTATAATTTATTATAGTTTGAGCCTCTGATTGGTGTAAACATAAAGCTGGGTTTAGATATCCAGGTCTGGAAAAAGGGAAGATTATGAAGCAATAAAGAATACAGACCATATAAACTAACATGTAGGAGGAGAAAGTAAAACACAGCAGGTGACCTATTTGAACTGTTTTAATGTGCACTAAAAAAACAGTTATTTTGGATTTACTCAACCAAGTAATGTCAACAATTAGACAAAGCAACTTTCACATGTTTTTTAAAAATAAATAAAGTTGCTCTACACTTGCTCAACTCAGTTGAGTGGAAATAGTTGCTATAACTTGTTTAAGTAAATCCAACCATCTGTTTTTGAGTGTAGAGGGCTGAAAACATAAAGTGTTGCATTCATTTATTTTTTGTGTTTTTGCATCTTGAAAATAAATAAATCTTTCAAATGATGTGAGCAAAAGCTGTTGGAGTTTAACCTCAGTCTGCAGTTTCTATTTTCAGGCTTGAACAGAAAGTTTTAATTAGTTTCAAAGTAAATGTCCACTGTTAATTTTTGCAAATAAGGAAAATGAGTGTGTGTGTGG
>JARVJO010000039.1:20112802-20124240 GCA_031762555.1 Cynodonichthys magdalenae
GTTATAAAGCAAAATAAAAACTGTGCACTTTTTTTGCACTTATCGGATCGGTATCGGAAAGACTAATCATTAAAAATATTGAATTGTATCGGGAGCCAAAAAATCTGGATCGGGACATCCCTACAGGATACACATGGATTTTATTTTGAAATCAGAAGTTTCAAAAAGACGACAGTGATGTAGTTTGAACTGTTTGGAGTCCACCACAAAATTAATTATTTTGCTCTGACTTCCATATTTATCACTGGATTTATCTTGCATTCTCTGCTCGCGCTTCTCAGACCTCCTCTGTGTTTCCCACCAGCGGGGGCTGTTTCAATTGGGGTGAACTGCGCAGCGGAACCACATCTAGTGTAAAATAAGGACTAAGTTCTCAGTTAATTGTTTATTTTTATTAAAGAATCCACCTCACTGAACCTGTCTGTGCTTTAGAGTCTAAACAATCATGTGCTCAAACCATCGTTTATAGAAAACCTGGTCACACTCCTGGGGGTGGTCCCTCTTACATCAGCATTGGAACACCGGAAATGTAAACAGTTATTTTGACACTGCTGGAGCGAGGCGCATATTAAATAGAAACTTAATGATTCTCTTACTGTTTAAAGTTAAGTAAGTAAATGATTAGGATCGAAGTACAAAATATAAAACTGTATCTAACATTCAGTTACTTAGTCCCAAAATATCCTTCAAACTGAACCAGACTGACACGACTTGTTTATTTTCTGATCTTCCAGCTGAAGTTATTTATTTAGTTATCCAATGTTTACATCATTCAGACGTGATGCAAACTATTGGAATCCTGTAAGTGATCTGTGTCATGATGCAAGATGTTGGATAACATCAGCAGTGTTGCAGCAGTAACCCTGAAATGTAGCTGCAGAGCTGAAGCTTCATTTTGTTCATTTATCAGCTGCATCAAAAGGTTTTTGTTTAAAAAACATGTAAGAAGTTGTTCTCATAAAACGCAGTTTTAAAACATGCAAGAATCATATTTATGAGTTGTGAACAGATCATCTGGTTTTTATCGTGAACATAAAGTCAGTTAAAAGGAGATGAGTGACCTGGTCACACCCCTGGGGGAGGTGGTCCGTCTTACGTCAGCATTGCAATGTCGGAAATGTAAAGGATTATTTTTGCACAGCTGGAGCGAGGCACGTATTAAATACAGACTTGCTGATTCTCTGTTTAAACTATGAGTTCAGTGACGGACGGTGAAGGTCCTTCAGCATCAGATGGATGAAGGTGAACTTTTCCCTCGGCTGATAAAAAGTCAAGAAGCTGACGTTCATCCAGCAGCAACATCTGGCTCTCCTGCTGCCGCCGGCCTCCAGTCATCTGACGTTTGTGTTTGTGTGTGTGTGTGTGCGTGTGTGTGTGTGTGTGTATGTGTGCTGTAAAAGCATTGCAGTTTGCTGGCTGCTGTGCTGCTGCCTCTCTCAGATCAGTGAAACACTATTAGCCTGTGTTTCCTCCTTCTGACACACACACACACTCATTTGCTCTCTGTCATGTCTCCGTCAGTCTCCGAGGCTCTGAGTCGGTATCTCCTCATCACGCTGACTCGTCTTGTTCTCCTTTGTTCTGTCTCGTGTTTCATCTTCTCCTCCATCCCTGCCTCCTCTCCATCAAACTCGGTCCAATTTCCCCATCCTCCACTCCTCTCCTCTGGTTCTTGGAGTAAAACTTTCTGAAGTTCAGAGCTTTTGTTCTTCTGGGGAAACTGCATCAGTCTTTCAGTGTGTGTGAGAGCTGAAGTAAAGTTAGTTTATTTTTTCTGCATGTGTTCTCAACACAGAGGCAGCAAAACTAAAAGCAGGTCATAGAAACGTGCGCGGCGCTCGAGGAAAGGTGATACAGATTAAAGGAAACAAATCAGAGTCCATCAGCTGATCATCAAATATTTAGAGAAGTCTGATCGAGGTACAAAAAACAGGACGAGCAAAAAAAAAAAAAAAACAGCTGAATGCAAATAAACACTAATCTTATTGAGAGTGTCGAGAGCGTAAACAGCTTTATTTACTCAACTAACAACTCTTTTAAAGGAAAAAATGGTTAGTTTCTGCTCCAAGTAAATAACTTTTTTAGCTAAAAAGACTAAAGAGGAAGTTCTTCTCTGTTAGAACAAAGTTACTTGTTGACTCGTGCAACCAAAGGATTTAACTAGTCAACTTTAAAATGCATTTTTTTGGTTTTTATTCTTTAACTAGTTAATTTAAAGATGACTCCTCAAAATGTTTACAAGTTAAAAAGTCTGTATTTTATTTAACCATGAAATGAAAGAAACAAAACGTTTGCTGCAAACAAAACATTTAAAAGAATTTATTAAAAGTAACAAGATATGTAGGTTTTGTTTTTATATATTGAAATGTGCTAATTAAATACAAAAATCAATATTCTGTTGTTTGTAAGACTAGAAGTAAAGTTTATTAATAAAGCACCTTTCATAGATATAAAATCATAAAGTGCTTCACAATAAAAGCATGAAATCAAATAATACAAATTTAAGAACATACACCAAAATGCAAAACGTACAAATAAAACAACATAGTAAAAGCTGTAATAACTTAGCTAAAAGTCTGTTTGTAAAAGAAAGTTTTCAGATGTTTTTTTTTTCTTTTTAAAGCATCAATAGGATCAAGGCTGCGTGTGAATTTGGGGCGATGTTTTCCAGAGTTCAGCTGCTTGGAACAACCTCTGACCCAGTAGAGCTGGAACAAAGTTAAAATCAGAGGTTTATAGTAACTCAGTACATTTACTTTCTTAAGTACTTAAGTTTTTTTTTTTACGATTTGTGATGTTACCAAGTATTTTATTCAAATCATTACTTTTACTTTTATTTCGTTACATTTAAAACCTAAAAATGATACTTTTACTTCTTTATTTAAGGTTTAACACCTAGTTACTTGTAACAAAATTGAATCCGTTTGAACTCATTGTGAGAGGAGTTGTTTCTGCGCTCTAAAAAATGAGGTGTTGAATTTACTCAACCAAGTCATGTCGGCTGGTTCCACTAAACCTAGTTGAGTAAATGTGAAGTAATTATTTCCTTTAAAAGAAAATGTGTATATTGCTCAGTTTAGTGGAACCAGTTTGGTTCAGTAAATTCAGCAGTTTATTTCTTAAAGAGTGTAAAAGTACTTTTACTTTCCCAAATTTGTGAACAGTTTTATAACTTTTACTTAAGTATCTTTCTCATCTGTGAAATTTTTTTTATCAAAAACTAAAAGTTTTAAATTAATTCTAAAGTGAGCTGGTGAAGAGAAGCTAAACCAGGTGTGATTTGAGCTCGTTTGTTTGTCCCACAGCCGAGTTCTGAACAACCTGAAGACGGTCCAGCTCCTTCTTGTGAGCAAACAGTTGCAAGAGTCCAAACAAGATCATAAAAGCATGAATGATCATTTCAAGTTCAGTTTTTGACACAAAACTTTTTAATTTTGTGGTGTTCCTAAGATGGAAGCGACAGTTTCTAGTCAGCTTCTTCATGTTTTATTTTAAAGAATCGCAGAATCAAAACTGGCACCAAGTATGTGAGGCTGGACTGAACAGAAGGACCTAAAACACCAAGAAACTGCTTCATTTAAAGAACATTATTTTCCAGTGCAATGATGATTTTAACCAATGGTTGTGTCTGAATTCATGGGTTGCAGCCGACATTGGCTGCAGTCTACTTTTGCTGCAGGTCACTCCTGTCGGCTACATAAACAGCTGTAAAATGAGACGATCCACGCTCTGCCTCGTTACCATGGTGATACATTTTATATCACATCGCTTCAGTTGTTTTTTTCAAAGTATAACTTCACAAAATTCAGTTTTGAAAGAAAAACATTAAAAATAAATAAATAAAAATCATTAATAATTTGGGTTTAGCTCCATTTTATTTAACATCTCATTGCAACAAAGGTTTCGTCAGCTAAGTTGCTAAACTTACATTTTTTTGGTCCATGATCAATTTCCAAGCTCTGCCGTGAAATAGCATTTTTAAAAATACCTCCGCTGTCATTGTTTTTCTATTTAATTTGCTGACTGTGCAATGAATTCTGGGATACCATCAGCTGTGGAAGATACTCATACAGCCTGCTTTATAGGGTTTGTCAGCCGTATGAGTAGACGCCTACGAATTGGGACAGCCTACGGTGCGGGGCAGTGACGTAAGCAGATGATAAATGCAGCCAACGTCGGCTACAACCCAGCCAGTAATCCAGGAAAACATGACTTAACATATTTTTATTACCAAAGATTATCCAAGTAGTCAGGAAGTATTCAGCTAAATGTTTTCTTTCTCTTACATGCTTATGTTTTGTTTGTTTTATTGCTGTGTGTGTGGTGTGTGCAGAGATCTCGTTCCGGGTTTGGCAGTGCGGCGGCAGCCTGGAGATCCTCCCCTGCAGCCGAGTCGGTCACGTCTTCAGGAAGAAACATCCGTACGTCTTTCCTGAGGGAAACGCCAACACGTACATCAAGTAAGACTTTTCCACCTTCCATCCAACAGATACAGAAGTGATGGGAAACACACCTGGTTTAGGTTCTGCTGTGTGAATCAACAGTGTGAAGCCCACCCAGCTAACAGGTAGCTCTCCTCTCAGGATAACTGGATGCAGTCAGAGCAAACGGACCTTTAGTGTCTCCACTCTGAGCTGCGTGTCGCAGCCGTCAGACTCTGCTCACATCATTGTTAAAGTGGATTTACAGCCGCCTGCGAGCCTTTGAGCTGCCAACACAATATTATCCCATTAGCATAAGCTGTTTTCTGCTCCGTGCCTCTTTCAAAGCGTTCAAACAGAGACGTGTTTACAGGCGGCCCGCTAATCCATTAACAGAACTAATGTGCTCACAACACGTGTGTATTGATCTTATTTAAACAGATCAATCCAGACTATAATAAGATTATTTTACAGCAGCAGGTTGATGTTGCTGCATACATGGTGCACAAAGAGTGGGAACAAAACGGGAAAATGTCTGAAGCCACTTTGAAGCGATTCAGTGCAGCTGCTGCTTCAACAATCTATAACCTGAGGAAAAAATGTCTACATTTTGATTTCTGAACTGTAGATCTGCTGCTCATGGTCACCATGGTAACCACACACCTGCGTCTGTCACTCTGATTGAGAGGCAGACAGAAACAAACTGAAAAGTAAAGGCTAAGTTATAGTCGCGCTTTGGAGCGTGCTCACAGTGCGCGCGCAGCCTCGCCAGCAGTAGAGGTGTTTATACTTGACGTTTACATTGTTGTACGTTTCTCCAAAATGACACGTGGAAGTACACTTTTCAACGTGTGAAAATGTAAGTAGGAGAGCAAAAGCTTGACAGACAAACAAGCTCTTTGAATGGTGCGCAGCCTTTGCGGAGTTTCAAAATTTCGGAGGTGCACGACCACGCGCCAAGACAGCGCGCAGGGGCGGGGACGGCCCAATTGCGTCACTTATGCACACACCCCCTCGCGCCTGGCACGACGCGTCAACTATAAACCTAGCTTAAGCCTCAAACAAACAGCTGAGTTCTGCATGACTCAGCTAAAATTTGATTTGAACAAGGTGAAACTGGATGATTAAAGCTAAAAACATAACATTAAAAGCTAAACGTAGCAGAAGGCTAGCTAACAAAAGGACAACTAGAATGAAAAGTAGCTAAAAAGTAGCTAAAACCTAAGATCCTTTCATCTATTATCTTAACCTGCTTTTTTCCTTCAGGGTCACTGGTGGTCACTGGTGCCCATATTCAGCTGTCCCTCTGTGAGGGGCGGGGTTCAACCTGGACAGGTCGCAAGTTCATCACAGAAAGCTAAAGTCACAAAAATGTTAGCAAAATGGTCAAAGTAGCAAAAGCCTAACTAAAACCTAAATGTAGTCAAATGCAAGCCAAAACTATTAAAAGGCTAACTAGAAGTAGAAAAAAGTAGCTAAAAGCTAAAGTAATAAAAGTTTAATTATAAGCTAAAATATCAAAAAATCTAGCTAGAGGCTAAAAATAGCAGAACACTGTCTTAAAGCTAAAGAAGTTTAAGTTCTTTGTTTGAAGTTGTTTATTACTAAGGGACAGAGATTATTAGATATTTTTCTTCTTTCTCCATCATCTTTTCATTCAGTAATTGACTGACTTGTTTTTTTTAATGGACCTTATTTTGTTTTTATACAATAAATTAAATAAATAAAAAATAAAAAACAGTAGCTGATGCAAATTCCCCCAGGTGTGTATAAAGTACTTGGAACAAAAAATAAAGTAAAAGTAAAAAATGACTTTGGTAAATGAATTTCACTGATCAGTAAAGTATTTAATAAAAAGTCATAAAACTGCTCACAATAATCAGGAAAGTAAAAGTACTTTTACAAATACTCTAAAAAAATAAAGTGTTGGATTTACTTAAGTTAACTGGTTCCACTAAACCAAGTCAAGTAAATAGTTTTACCTTTACTCAGCTTGGTTTAGTGGAACTTTAACTTTAAGTAAATTCAACACTTTATTTTTAGAGTGCATAAACAACTTATTTCATGAGTTGTCATATTCAAATTTGTAACAGGTGTTAAATTTTAAAGTAAAGAAGTAAAAGTATTATTTTATGTTATGAAAGTAACCAAATAAAAATAAAAGTTTCAAAGAGAAAAGTGTTTTTTTGAAAGAACTGAAGAGATTTGATTTTATTTCTAAGTGGAAAATATTTAAAATCTCTAAAAAGTACAAAAGTTATAGAAACCAAAAGTCCCAGCAGCTATCTTCTGAATGAGATAAATGTTTTAATACATAAAAATAGCACAAAGTATGCAGAGTTTGTGTGAACGCTGACCTTCTCTCACAGATTAAGGCTGCCGGTCTTATTAATGATAATCTCTAAAATTGCAGGTAGTCAGGATGGATACGGCTTGTCTTATAGAATTTAAATAATTACTGCAGAACTGAGCTGAAATGCATTTTTTAAACTCTCTTCATGACAAAGTGAGAGAAGAGAAGAAGTTAATAGCAGCATTCCATCACGAGACCCACTAAATACCACCGACTGATGATTTATCTACCAGATGAATCTTTCACCAGTTCAGTCGTTCATTAACCTCGGTGTGTAAGCAAAGCGTTAACGGTGCTCGGCGTGGGAGTGGAGTTGTTTTTGTGGCTTAATTGTCAGAGCCGGGCTCTAAAGATCCAGAGATGGAGGGGTCGGTTCCCACAACGAGCTCTCCAGCTGAGGAACGACACTTCGGAGCAAATCTTCATCCAAACGGCTCATAAAAACTTATTGTTTTGTGTCAACTGGCTAATTCACACCACCGCCGAGATGTTTTTATTTAGCTAGACTCTTTAGTTGTTCATTTCGCTCCCTGTTGTCGTTACCGAGGCAACATCTGTTCTGCGCCAAGGATGATGACTTTTAGTCGCATCCCGACGGCCTGAAGTTTGTGATCAACAGCACTTTTTGAGACAAAGCTTTTGATGTCGGCTCTGCTGCTTAATTAGCTGGATGCTTCAGAGCTGGCAGTCTGGATTATGAACGTACTCAACAGCAATTGTTGCTTGATAATTTGATTACAAAGATTGTTTCCCCCCTTCATCATGTGTTTGTGTAAAATGCGTGTGCTCAGCGAGTGTGGCTAATTTAAAGCCTGCATCTGACACGTGTTTATGTTTGCACGCCCACAAAGCAGCGTGTGTCCTCTCTCCGTTCCCCCTTTCATTAAACTGCCACGGCCGAGGCGGGTAATGCTCATAATGGAGGGTTTCTGTCAATTCAATGAGATCGTTCACAGCTCACAGAAACTCTGCTAATAGCTAATTACTACAGAGAGGAAAAGGAAAATGAGACAAAAAGGGTAAATAGGGATGAGAGGCAGAATGTCGGAGGAGTGTGGGTGAGTAAAGTGCAGCGGGTTGAATAGGAATGAGCTGATGAGACACAGATGCAGAGACATGATTTACAGAAGGGTTTTTATTACCGAACATCTCATTTGGATGAGACAAAACATCCAAGGCCCTCATGAGCGTCCAGGAAACATCCCGAGGGTCCAATCATCATTTCAACCCGTTTACACTTTATTTTGTGATTTATGTGACATGAAAGGTCGGCTGTTTTTGTTTCCAGTAGTTTCTTTCATGCAGCTTTTGTCCAGAGTCAGACAATCCAAACTGCTGATGACGAGAAGTGCTCATTGCACCATTCTTGTTGCTATGTTCTGTTTCCAGCAACCGGTTTACAATTTGTTTGTACTAAATACAGGTGTGAACGTTTCCCTCAAGCCACCTTTGAAACTGGTCTGGACCCCTTTGAAAAAAGCAGCCATCTGTGGGAATATTCTGAAATCATGATGTCTAGTTTGGTTGTTTTAAACTAAAAGTTAGAATGAACTGTTCACCAGAATCCTCCTAAATAAACTTGTAATATTTTCCTATGTTTTGGTAAAAATCTGGTTCGACTTCTGGTTTTCGGTTTCAAATGATCTATATTGTTAACTTTTTGAATTGGACCTGGTTTCTAAAGACAAAACTATTGAATTTGTTATGTGACTTTATGCAAATTGGCAGTAAGATTTAGAAACTTACACAAGGGACACCACCTGAAATCTTGCCCAGGCCCCCAAATTGTCTAGTTCTGGCTCTGACCCCCCATCACCTCTGATGTGTCCAACATCAATGAATAAATATGATCAGAAACTGATTAGTTGTTTTATTTTAGTTACAGATAATCAGTTAAGATAAATAATCTCATTTTATCTAAGCAGAGAAGTGTTTTTGACGTTACCTGTGTAACCAGGTTTTATGGTTTGTAGTTGTTGTTTTGGGATCAGAGCGGCAGAATATTGAAACATCAGATTCCTGGCAGGATCCTTCCAGCAGCCTCAGTGCACACAGTCACAAAGTGACGATCTAATTAACTTTCTCATGCAAAGTTGAAAGGGTGTAAAAATATCTAATCTGGCTTTTCATTGAAGTGCTGATGAAGTTTGTAGTTTGTCACTTTGGACAGCAGATTTTTGCTCTTCAATAGTTTCTTCTCTGTACTTAGTGTGCTTTTTCCTCAGCATATGAAAAACTGACTGATTTATTGCAGTTTTTGTGTTTTTTAAGGTTGATTGGATTTAGTTAACTCAACAGTCGTGATCACCCACCTTTCATTCAATATGGAGCTTTGTTTTGAGACTAGAACCGTTCCACTTCCTGATCCATAGCGGATAAAAACTAACAACATTCATGAAAAGACACCATCTTCACAGAAAAACACACCTGGATTCACACTGGAACACCGTGACGTTAAGTTTCCTTCTGATGTGTCTAACAGCATCAACACACTTCAGTTTTGTTTGAATCAGATTCAGACCTCTAATCGTTGGTGATTTACATTATGGGCAAACATTTAAAAAAATAAATAATGTGCAAAGTCCGCGTTTTTAACCGTTACATTTTTTTATCTAAATTTTGTTGTGGACTTGGGAGTCTCTAGTTGTGCAGAAAAGATGGATTTAGTCTCTGCTGGTGCTGCTTAGATATCTTTATATTCTGTTTGGGTCAGATTTTTCAACTCGTTCAGTTTTCTCTTTTTTCTATGACAATTTAAAGAGACGACCTCGAAACAAGTTGATCTGAGACACACCCCAGAAAAGGGGCGGGGCTTGTGGAGTTACAGTAAGGAGGAATTCAGAACAAAGCATTGCAATTCCACTTTTTATAGACCCCAAATGATAGATTTTAAAGTGAAAACGACATATTTAAAAGCATCTTTAAACTTTAAAGAAAGCTTGAAAAAACTTATTTCACTAAAAGAGTTTTTTGGGTTTTTTGCTAACAGGAACACACGACGCACGGCTGAGGTCTGGATGGACGATTTCCGTCTGTTTTACTACTCGGCTCGTCCTGCGGCTCGAGGCAAATCCTACGGAGAGTAAGAGAATAAAACTCACACACACCTCGTAGGTTCACGTCTAGCAGAGATCTGAACCCTCAGTGATGCGTTACATTCATAGAACTTGCAAAGTGACTCAGAAGAATTTAAATTATTTAGCTTAATCAACATAAAAATATAAAGAGTTTCCTGCTTGGAGTTTCAGTTTACAATGACATCATCAGGGGGAGTGTTTGGTTTGCATTGTGTTGATGCAGTCAGCTCTCTTTCCTTAGAAGCCATCATTAAATGTCAGATTATCTGTGTGGAACATGTAAATACTGACATCTCCACTCCCTGCAGTGTTATTATTAGTCCTTGCTCTTCTCTGTGGTTTATTTTATGTTTACCTCTGTCTGTCTGAGTTGTAGTGAAGCTGTTTATCTGATGTGATGAGATCACGTCTGTTCTGCTTCTGTTCCCAGCATTCGAGGCAGAGTGGAACTTAGGAAGAAGCTCAAGTGCAAATCCTTCAAGTGGTATTTGGACAACGTCTACCCAGAGCTGAAGTAAGGATGTGTGTGTGTGTGTGTGTGTGTTTGCATGTGGGTGTGCGCAGGAAAAGTTTGTGCTGAGTATGCAAACTTAAAAGAGAAATTTTGTTAGGCTGATGCCAAAACTGGCTTTATTACCATCTGTGCCATTGTTAGAGAGAGATTATATTTTTCATGTTTTGTATTTTTTGGGTGCTGTTGTCGACTGCTGCTGGGTTTACTCCAAAAAAAATGTTTGCTGGCTCATCTGTGTCGATGTGAACTTATTGTATGAAAAGATGCAGGCCTGCAGGCGGGTTTTACTTCAGCTTTAAGAGGTTGCTAAAGTGTCAGACATCAAGCAGGACAGAGACGAGTCCAGGCACAACGAGCAAGAAGGACAAGGAAAACCTTTAACTATAAAACTACAGAGTCGGTTTTAATGGAGTTAATTGTTGGTCATGAATTTTAAATAATTAGTCGGATAAGAGAGGCAGTAGTTCAGGAGGAAGAACAATCATCTTCATTGATTTTCTTTTAAACAGTTAAACTCACTGTCTGCAGACATGAAATGTGTTGGAGCTCCTGGGAACCTGGATCACAGAGAGTCTGTTGTGTTCGTCTCACTGCTCTGATGTTGTTTAAAAAGCTCAGAAATAATGGTTAAAGTCCTGAGTCAGGCATCTGAGGTCAAATAAGAAGTAAATAAAACAGCTGGAAAACTGGAGCAGAATGGACTCCAACTTTCAGAAGAAATCACAGGTGCTCATCTGATGAACAGCAGGAATATTGATGAAGAAATTTTAAACTTTTAGCTAATTTTTTGCAACTTTGAGTTAGCCTTTTGCAACTTTGAGCTAGCCTTTTGCAACTTTTAGCTAGTCATTTGCTACTTTGAGTTAGCCTTTTGCAACTTTGAGCTAGCCTTTTGCAACTTTTAGCTAGTCATTTGCTGCTTTGAGTTAGCCTTTTGCAACTTTGAGTTAGCCTTTTGTAACTTTTAGCTACTCATTTGCTACTTTGAGTTAGCCTTTTGCAACTTTGAGCTAGCCTTTTGCAACTTTTAGCTAGTCATTTGCTACTTTGAGTTAGCCTTTTGCAACTTTGAG
>JARVJO010000039.1:20149999-20165899 GCA_031762555.1 Cynodonichthys magdalenae
CTAGCATGGATAAGCTGGTGTTAGCATGGGAGAGGCTAGCAACTAGCATGGATAAGCTGGTGTTAGCATGGGAGAGGATAGCAACTAGCATGGATAAGCTGGCGTTAGCATGGGAGAGGCTAGCAACTAGCATGGATAAGCTGGTGTTAGCATTGGAGAAGCTAGCAACTAGCATGCCTGGACTGCTCACCTACTTTATTAGACACAAATGTTTTTTGAATAAAGAAAACTTTCTCAACAGAAATGGTTGACATACAAACCTATAAGCTTCAGGCACTGACAGGTGTTCCTTAGACAGACTTTACTGTTCAACATGACGTCAAGCATAAATATTAATCATAAAACATGTGACTGTGAAGCAGACAGCTTTAGTTACCACCTGAATTAGCAGCTGTGTTTGCCCTTGTCTATTGGTCGATGGTGGCGTTTTTTTGAAATAGCTGATCAGTTCATCTCAGCTCTCAGACTCTAACCTCTGTTTGTTTGTGCAGCTGGAAGATTGAGCACAGCCTAAAGCTGCAGTCGTCTTATCAGCACCACCTGATGCCTGATGGCCGCCCTGAGATCACCACGTGTCACTCACGCACCGCCCTGACAGTGGATTACATCCTCTACAGCTCCGGTATTTACTCTCACACACAAACACACACAAAACAAATTTTTGTAAGCCATATAGTATTGGGTTCAGTTTTTTCCTGAGCAGACCTTTTTATTTAGAGAAACTTAAATAAACTGTTTCAATTTGTCCCATTTCCTTTAACAGTTTCTGTCTCTGTATTTTTCTCTGCTTTTTGAAAGATTTCGCCACACAGTCTTCACTTCCTGGTGGGCGTGGCCTCCAGCTGCTAGGCAGGCTGTCGTTGGTTGGTCAGTCAGAGTTGGAAGAAGTCAACAACCTGCCCAATCAGCACCACTCATCTGACCATCTTCCTCTCCTCGCAAGCTTCCGTCTTCGCTGGTGAACCCGGCTAACGCCATTAGCTCTGAGGCTAACATCGTTAGCTCCGAGGCTAACGGACGGCTGCGATGAAGAGGTGGATTCTGGGAGCTCGTACTCACACTATGTTTAAACTTTCATTAATATAAAAGTTTTCTTTACAGCCTGAACTTTAAAGATGCTGATTGTTGAAACATGTTTTAGTCAGGTTTTTATCTCCTGCAGATTGTTGGTTTTTGTGAAGATTTTGCACAAAAATTGGTTTTCTATGCAATGTTTTTCTTCCTTTTTATTTTACTATAAAACATTTAAAAAAATCTTGCTCGTTCATAAAAACGGAAGTAATGAAGATGATCTGGATCTATTCTTTGTTTCAAAGGCAACTGGATGTTTAAACAGACCTAAAACTAAAGATTTATTACAACAAACTGTATGATTTTATTCTTTAAATATCTGCAATTCTGCTAAATCATAAAATATCAACATGTTCAGCTTTATAACAATCTCATTTTTTTTTCAGCATTCAAGTTGAATTTGTTTTGCATCTGGAGGGAGAGTAAATTATTTTTTAAACTGAAAGTAACATTTTGTAAGAATATGGGAGGTTAGATTTTAATTTGTTCTAAAATATTTTAGGAAAATGGTATTTTCTGCTGTTTATTGTAATTGTGCCAAAACGTTTACTAATTTAGCACACTTTAATCTTTTAACTTATAGATTTTGCTAAAAAAAATGTAAGTTTATCAAGGTGCTGTTTAAAGTTTAAATTTTTGTTTCTTCCTCTGTCTGTCAGGGAAATAAAACTTGTAAATAACTGGATAATTCTCAGAACTGGGTGTGTTTTTATACATTTACCAGTTTTGGTCAGTTTACAGGTTGTAAATAATAAAAAAAAGTATTTTTTTTTACACATGCCTGCTGTTTGATCCTTTTAAACCTGCAAAAAAAATAAATGAAACATATTAGCTTAATTTAATTAGAATATGATTCTGTTGGTGGATGTTTTTTTTATTTGTTTTTTACAATAAGTACCTCAATAATGCAAACTAAATGAGGGCTTTTATAAACTAACATTTTACCTCCTTTATATTTAAGTTAACCAGTGATCGTCTTGTCAGATGAGACGGTAAACAGTTGCATCAATTATCTCGACTCTCAGAATGTTTCAGACCTCTTGGTATTCTGAGCATCACTCCTCGCTGCAGCAAAGCTCCTGGAATGGATCTGAACACCACAGACTGTCTGCTGCTGCAGCAGCACTGAAACCTGCTGGACCTCCTGAACTGGGATTAGCTGCACAGATAAACCAAATCTTTCTTTTAAATACTGTTACTTTAATGGACGGTCAGGTTCAACACGTTCAGTCTGAAGGAGACATGAAGCATGAGTCAGAATTGACTGAATTAATAATCTAAAGACCTGTAGAAAAAGTCAGACTAAAGCACGACATCATCTCTGCAGCTCAACCTTCAGCTTCTCTTCACAGATTTTTTTAAGTTCTTTATTATAGAAAATAAATTTCCACAGAGAACTAAATATTTTGGGCTGATCAGCTCCAAACTGTGACTTTCTTCTCTGGACTCAGGCCTGAAAACTGCAGCTCTTATTTCCACCAAACTCAAGTAATGTTAAAAAGTTGACTTTTTTCTTTGGTGTTTGTACTTTAAAAGTTCTGAACAGATTTTCAGGACAGTTTCAGGACAAGAACAACTCATGTTTGGTGGTCTGGCACAAGCAGAAAGTGAACCATAAAACAGAGGAGGTGCCAGAGGCTGCTTTTTAGTAATGATGTCATACTTTGACAGCCAGTTTATTTATTAACCTTTATTTAATCAGGTAAACCTCACTGAGATCACAGGTTTATTTTACAAGGCAACACAACATACATGTTTTAACTGGGAGAAAACATAACTGCACACAGGAATGGAGATTGAACCCACAACCTTCTAGCTGTGAGGGAACTGTGCTAACCACTAAACCAACATACTGCCCAGGAAAAAAAGAATAAAAACAAATAAAACCTTTATAATTTAGATCAGAGATCTTTAATAGGAGCTCACTAAGTTTTGACTTTTTTTTAAATAGTCTTTAAGTGCATGGCAATGAATCCAGCAAATTGATGAATTGAGTCATAAAATAATAAAATAAATAATATAAAATAATCATTTCAGTCAGAAATGTACACTTTATGTTAAATGGTGAAATGTTTTAGATATAAATGTAAAAGTTGACAGATGGTTTCAACTGACCTGAGATTTATTGTTCCAACAGAAAGAGCTGACAGTTCTGTTTCAAACACACACACACACACACACACACACACAAACCTCCGTCCTAAACTCTGACACAGTCGATGAGAAATGAAGGATTATTTCTTTTAATCTGCTGCCTCCATGAGCTCCAGCGGAACATAAGCTGATTATTTCATCAGGAGTCAGGAAGCTGAGCCGTGTGCTGAAGTCAGGACTCCTCACAGGAAGGCCTCGCATCGCATCGCCTCACGTTTACACAAAACTCAGCTCATGTTGAGAAATGATGGAGTTGGTTAAAGCTTAAAAATGATGTGATGCTGCAGGACGTCACGCTCAGATTAAGTTTTTTAGCTCAGGATCTGCAAAACTGACAAATCTAGATATTTTTGTGTTTTTTTAGGGAAAGTTGGCAGATGTTCAAGATGTTAATCAGTTTTAGTTGATTCTTCAATGGTTTTGTTAAAGTTACACAAACTGATTAGATTTTAAATTTACTCAAATCAAGATGGCCGCCAAAAAAACACTATTAAATCAGGGTTCCTACAGCAAGTTAAATTTAAGATTTTTGAGCCACTTGAAATTAAATTTAAGACCAACTTCACAATAAACACAAAAAAACAGTAACAATTTTACCCAAACGTTTATTTTAACACAAAACAGAGCGGCGAGAGGCATTTAAAAAAATAAATGTAACCAATTATTTTAATATTTGAGACTAATAACAATCATCCTACTAAATGTGTTACATTTTAAAGACCTGTGAAAGACTGATTTAAGGCTAATTAAAGCATTATTTTTGTAGTGATTACTGTAATTCAATGACTTTTATGACTTTTTAAGGATCTGCAGGAACCCTGTCTGTTAGCAAAATATCTCATGAACAACTGGATGCTCTTCAAATCAGTTTTTTAAGTTTTTAAAGTTAAAGCATCAGAGTTACTGTCAGAGAATTTAAACCAACAATCTCCCACTAAATATAAATTTAAATATTAACTATTTAGAATAAAATATGGTTGCTTTTCATTAATGCAACAAATGAACAAACAGCAGGTGAAAAACATAGATTTCCTTTTTATTAAAGAAACACATGCCGCTACAGTTTTCTATAAATAAAGATAAAAAGCTGCTGATATCAGCCAGTTGCTGCTGTAACAGTCGGAGGGTGAATATTAAAACCAACACTGAGTCTGTCGGGCTTCAGATTTCTACACACATGCATGTTGTTGTTCACCATGCTCCACAGAAAAACTGAAGAGTTTAGACAAAAGCTTCCTTTGTTCTTTGCAGCACCGTTTCCAGAAAAAAAAAAAAGTAAAAATTGATGTCTCAAGGTTTCAGATCATATTCACACATGAAAAAAACTAATCAGATAAACAAACACTGATTTATGTAAACAAGAGAAATATTCTGTGAAAAACGTTACAAATGAAAAACAATTATTTAATTTAACAAACACTGCTGAGGCACTGGAAATGATTTTAATGGTTAGCAACTCCTCTGATTTCAGTCGCAGGTTTTGTCTTTATTTTGATAAAGCTGTGTTTAATTTAAAACTTAATGAGAACCTTTTAATTTAACAGAACCAGAGTTTCCCAGCCTGCAGACGCAGAATCATAGAATTCAATACAAAACTTGTGTTGCTCATTTTAAGTTGCTGAATAAAAAGTAGAACTTGGGAACACGACAAAGTTAGGATGGCACCAACAGAGCTACCAGGACCACCTGTTGACTGTAAAATAAATAAAAAACACTGCACGACATTCTGCTCTGAAAGATGGGAAACTTATCAGCACCTCAAAAACACGCTTTTATTTGAAACAAATGCATTTCATTCAAAAAAGAATACAATCAAATAAACCAAAAACAGACTTCAGTCAAACAAGTTTATAAAAGCAAAAGAAAACATTCAGTAAGATAAATTGTCAAGCAAAGACGTTTTGGATCACGAGCTGATATTTGAACATTTGCTACAATAAATAAAAGTGTTTCAGGTGTGACTAACAGGTAGTAAAGATATTTTGCCTCTAAAGTAAGAAAAAGGCATCGATTCTTTGTGTCTGAATGAAACTTTGTTGTAAAACAGACTCAGAACTCGGAGCAGCGTTGAGCTTCAGCTGTATGCTAACAAACATCAGGCGAAGTGTTAACCTTCAGTTCCATCAGGACCATTTGGAGCTGGCTGGTTTCAGTCAGTCTGATCTGTGCTGGTCCAAACATATTTCCTTTTACCTGCAGCACCACAAATGACTCAGGCTGGATTTACAACTGGGAGTGTTTTTTTTTGGAAAATAAATGAATCAGGAAACCTTTATGTACAGGCGCTAACAAGACCAGGACCAGAACGATCAGAGGTCCGCTGGAGGTACGTTCATCCTGTCTGCCACATGTATTCTTCTACACGCTCATCATTTACTTCAAAGCCACCAACATTTCTCTGCTCAGTTAAACCAACTGTGGAAGACAAGGATTTCTGTTGTTTTTGCCTCATCTGATGGGTAACACGGCGGTGCATAGCTCAAGGAAATGATTTCTGGTGACAGAGCGACACTCGTCGTCTGACGGAGCAGAAACATTCAAAGAAAAGTGAAGAAATGATCCAAGGATTAGGTCACAATGCAGACTTTAAAGTTGTCCTACTAACAAGTGTTTCACAAAATCCTACAAGGGTTTAAGCTCCTCGGTCACACGTCTAAGGAGTTTCTTTTGGATCCTTCACAACTTTCTCGATGCAAGTATTTATGTATTTATACAAAAGTGATTTGAAGCATGAAGATAAGCATAAATACATGGATCTATTATATGCACGGATATACACAAAAAGCTTTAGAACAGTGAAATCTATTAAAAGCATCAGATCTTAAAAACAATCAGTTAAACCTCCAGAATCAAACTCTAAAAGTCAGTCGTCTCTTTACCCAGCTTGTTCAGGTTCTATTCACCAACCAGGCTGTCACTGTAAGAGCAGCTGATCTGGGGTCAGTGATGGAGGGATGTGGTTGAACGATTCATCAGGCTGACTTCTACAGTTTGTTCTTGCTCAGCTTTAAGACTGAGCTCAGACTTTCTCTAGATAAAGATGCAGAATCGAGCTTTGATATGAAATACTCTGATTTTATGGTTCGTTTTAGATGATTGCATCAGAACGATTCAATTCAAGCAAAAACACTAAAAATGTACGACAACAAGAGATTTCAAGCTTTAACTGTAATTCATGAAAGGCCTCGACAGGAGGATAAAAACATCCAATCACATTTAACCCTGACGGGACAGTCAGAGGTGAGGAACAGTTCTTACAGTACAGAGCAGATGCTAACAGGCTGATTAGCTTCAGAGAGGCTAACAGGTCGCTTAGCTTTAGAGATGCTAACACGTTAAAAGGTCGCTTAGCTTCAGAGACGCTAACAGGTCGCTTAGCTTCAGAGAAGCTAACAGGCTGCTTAGCTTTAGAGACGCTAATAGGTCACTTAGCTTCAGAGACGCTAATAGGTCACTTAGCTTCAGAGATGCTAACAGGTTACTTAGCTCCAGCGATGCTAACAGGTCACCTAGCTACACTGACACTAACAGGTCGTTTAGCATCAGAGACACTAACAGGTCACTTAGCTTCACGGATGCTAACAGGTCATTTAGCATCAGAGACGCTAATAGGCTGCTTACCTTCAGAGACGCTAATAGGTCACTTACCTTCAGAGATGCTAACAGGTCACTTAGCTTCAGAGACGCTAACAGGATGCTTACCTTCAGAGACGCTAATAGGTCACTTAGCTTCAGAGATGCTAACAGGTTACTTAGCTCCAGCGATGCTAACAGGTCACCTAGCTACACTGACACTAACAGGTCGTTTAGCATCAGAGACACTAACAGGTCGCTTAGCTTCACGGATGCTAACAGGTCATTTAGCATCAGAGAAGCTAACAGGCTGCTTAGCTTTAGAGACGCTAATAGGTCACTTAGCTTCAGAGATGCTAACAGGTCGCTTAGCTTCACGGATGCTAACAGGTCATTTAGCATCAGAGACGCTAACAGGTCACTTAGCTTCACGGATGCTAACAGGTCGTTTAGCATCAGAGACACTAACAGGTCGCTTAGCTTCACGGATGCTAACAGGTCATTTAGCATCAGAGACGCTAACAGGTCACTTAGCTTCACGGATGCTAACAGGTCATTTAGCTTCAGAGATGCTAACAGGTCGCTTAGCTTCACGGATGCTAACAGGTCATTTAGCATCAGAGATGCTAACAGGTCACTTAGCTTCACAAAGTGAAGTAATTTAATTCTATGTGGTGACATTTTACTTAAAAAATACTTTCCTTTAGGGTAACATACCATAAATACAGTTCTCAAAAATAAACATTACAAATATCAACATTTTTCACATTTCACAGCCCTCTTTTTGGCTTCAATAAGGCGTTACTCATACCATACAGTACACCTCAGGACGTTAGAACCAAAGGTCCTGATTTGTTGCCTTTTAGGTTTTAAGCTCTACTTTAATCTGTGAGAAGTTTTAGCAGCTTTTGTTTAGTTTGAAGCTGCTGCAGACGTCCAATTAGTCATTTTTCTCTTCTCCGTCGAATTCTGTCTTTGTATTTCTTCCTTCTTTCTGCCTCTTCTTTTTAAACTTTCCTCTCTACTGACTCTGCAACATTCATTCATCGAACACGCTCTTCTTACTCTAAACCACTGTGATCGATACAATTTGACCTGACTTTTCTACCTTTAAGAACCGACTGCTGCCTAACTTGTTTCAGTTTTCACTGCATAATAAATGAATGTTTCGGCCCATCTAAGTCCAGCTGAAACATTTCAGCAGACAGAAGTTAGAGTTATTAGTGAAGTTGAACATACTGTCCAGGTCTGAAGCTTCAGGTTCAGTTTATTTTCCATCAGCCAGATCCAGCTGTGCTTTCAGCGCTGATGGCAGGTGGAGACTGGGGGGTTTACAGACCCTTACAGGTGAGGTGTGGGGGATCAGATGCGGATCTGGTAACCGTCACTGAGAGTGCTGAGCTCTGGAGGTTTCCTCTCTACTGAGGCAGGTCTGAAACAAACAGATGAAGAGGATGAACAATATTTTAATCCATATGTTCAACTTTTTTAACATTTAAACTGTTTATAAACAATAAATATAATAAATTTCTAAACATTAATGCATTAATAGACGTGTTAAAATGCTGGAGCAAAGTGGGGGAAAAAAAAACATTCAGTTTCATCTCTTACAACTGTTTTTTTTTTATTATTATTTCTGCTCAGAAGGAAAGTTTCGAGCGTCGACTCGACAGTTTAAGGAGAAGAGCTGCTTCTTAAAACCATCATCTGAAAAGCTGCCAGCTTTATTTTCCTTCTCCTCTTGGCTCATTTTCTCTGCCTTCCCCTCATTTTCTACTTCGTTTCCTCCATTTCCTCTTTGTAAGGATTGTTTCCCTCCACCTTCCAGTTTCTGCTGGAATTATACGAATGGAAACAATCCAGTTGTGAACATATTCAGCAGATTTTGAAGTTATCTTGGAGACAAACTGAAGCATCAGCTGTTTGAGCCTGCAGCAGATTATTAGAGCGTCTCTGCTGGAGTCGTGGCTCTGAAGTGGCAACATATTGTTAAGTGCTCTGTTGATAACAGTAATGGCTTTCTAAGCCTCACACTCAAGTGGTTTGAAGGGCTAATGTTCTGCAGAACCGAAGAAATACTTGGTTTTAATCGAAGCTTGAAAGAGAAAGAAGAACATTTAGACTATGTTCACATCTTAACATCTTATCAAAAAGGAAATCTGTTCTCTAACGTGTTTCTGCAGCTCACCGTGTGTTTAAAAAGTGTCTGTTTACTGATGAACAAACAATATTTATTTTACTCAGAACAACAGATGAAAATCTGATGAATTTATATTATTTGAATGTTGGTTAATGTGCACTGTCAATATAACTTTACACATTAAATAGAGCTAAATTTGAGACTTTAAAATAGACATATCCTGCTTTTAAATCCTTCCTTTATAAAGTGGAACTACAAAGTCTGAATTCCTCCGTATTCTAACTTTACCAGCTCCTCTTTCACCACTTTTCTGGTTTTGTTGCCGTTCCTTTAAGACACTTCCAGCCCCGCCCCCTCCAGCTTCCAGACCGGTCCACTCCGGTTTGAGAGAGGGGGGTTACGTTTTCTAGCGATGCACAAATGTTTTACTTACAATTTAATTAAAAGATGTCAACAACAGAAGATTTGTTCATCCAGCCTTACAGAGTCTGACCCAGAACCAGAGTCTGACCCAGAACCAGAGTCTGACCCAGAACCAGAGGAGAATTAAGAGGAGGAAATTGTAGTTGGTAAGTCCAGACCTTTTTTGATAATTCCGCCACAGATATTTTGACGTAATAGCTCAGAAAACATCTGAACGGGCTGAAAAATCTGACCCAAACAGAATATAAAGATACTTCTGCAGCACCAAGAGAGACTACATTCAACTTATCTGCCTCCTAGAGACTCCAAGTCCACAACAAAATGTATTTAACAGCTAAAAAATTTTATTTTGCAGGATGTGTCCCCTTTAATGCAAACAAACACTTTTAAAGATAAGCATCTGTGTACTGATTGGTAAATAATTTGCTATTTTAACACAAAAGTTTCAATATTTTTTAATAATAGCAACTTATCAAAATAATTCAGAGCCACGACAGACCTGTGACCTTTGACCTGTAAGTGATCCTGAGGCTGTCTGACTGGGAGGTGGCTGCTGAGTGGTTGGATCAGATTGGGTTACATCCTGACACACAGCTGACGGCTCACACACACACACACACACACAGCTGACAGGACGTGCTGTATCTTGCAGATCTGACAACGTCGCCTCGTTTCAGACTCAAACGCACGCTGTTCTAACATAAATTTATTCTTCAAACACCAAACAAAGCCTGAACTCTCCTTGACCCGAGCAAGAAGAGGAATCCTGACCAGGGCTGACTCCATCAGCAGCAGCTGGTCGTCCTGCTGGAGTCCGAAAAGATAAAAATATAATCTCATCTGACAGATCTGACAAACTGACTTGGGGGGGTTGTTTGTTTTGGAGTTTTCTCACCCGAGGCGTAAACACTTACGATTTGTCTCGACGGTTTGTGACCCGTCGCTGCGGACTGAGCTGCCGTCGCCGTGGAGATAAGGACTTCCCTCTGCTGCGCTCTTTGATTGGTGACTGAGCACTGGATGATTTTAGGATCTAGAACAAAAACACAAAAAAAGATGAATGTCCAAATATTAGAAAATAAAAAAAGATGTTTTATTTTCTCTTATTTTTTTCTTTTTCCTTGTAGATTTGTTGGTCAATTTTAATATCAGTATCTGAAAACTTTAGGTTAAATGTGCAAATATCAGCCAGTAAAACCATAAATACACATTTCCATTGTTTTGATTATTGTGATAAAACTGTTTAAACAGCTTATAACAAATTTATCACCAAACCTGAAACTAGAGGAGCTTTATCTGACTAGTTTTAGAGTCTTTATCATCTGATGCCAAAAACTGAAGAGAAATAATGTTTTTATCCACGTGTCTGAAAACATCCCTTAAACCAAGGAACATAAATTAATCAAACTGGCAGAAAGTCATCACTGAATGTGCATCTATACAGCAAACACAACTCAGTTCTTTGCATTCCACATTTTCGACGTGTGTGTATAAATATAACCTTTATTCTGCTCTCCTTTCAAAATAAAAGTCCTCTGTTGCACAAATTTAAAGTCAGACTGAGTTCTAACAAAGACAGAAGTAGACTAGTCTTAATACCTTCATGTTTTCCTAAGTTTAAACTAAAGTCTGAGCACAGCTGACTGAAATGTATTTGTGTGTGTGTGTTTCCATGTGAAACATTTGTGTGCATGACAGCTGCAAACATGGACACACAGAACACATCTTCATCAGCATTACTCACACTTCACTTGCTCAAGACTTTAAATGCTACAAAAGAATAAAGAACTAAACAAGATATTATATATATTTTTATATATATAATAAGTACAGATAAAACCTACTAGGGTTCATGAAACATATAACCTCACATGACCCAGATCTCTCACTTCCACACTCAGTCCTTCCTTCCTCATCGTGCCCTAAATAATTCTTGACAGTTTAGTTTCCATGTTCAACCCAGAGGAAGCAACATCCACCACCGATCTGAAGCAAACACATTAGAAAAATGTCCCCCTGTTCAATGTCAAAAGAAAACAACAAATCAAGAAAGAGTAAACAATTTAAGTTTAACCAACAGAAGTCATTTCAGACATAAAACACTGATTATAAAAGGACATTAAGTCTAATACTGAAAATGAAAAGAGAAACAAACACATGACTAACAGGTTTTTATTTTGTTCATTTATAAAAGCTTTATTTAAAAGGTCATGTTCGTCACATGATGTGATGCAGACAGACAGGGAGGATGTTTTTGTGCTAAAACTGTTCCTGTTTTTCTGCATTTGACCAGTTTTTGTGGAATGTTCTGAGCTCATTGTTTTGGCTTTTGATTGATTGAGTTGGTCATTTTTAACTTTAAAACACCAAATGCATATAAAAATTAAAGCCTAACATATCTTTAAAGTGTGCAGATGTGTAAAAATGTGTAAACCTTGATACTAACATTAGATTATTAGTCTATTAGCTGTGGAACTGGAGGTAAATACGACATACCAGTTTAAATAGCCTGAACATGTTCAGGACGTTACGTCACACCCACCTGTGAGCTGTGTCACAAGCTAATGTTACTGTTGGAGCAGCTTCTCAATAACTGGTGACGAGTGGTGATACTGCTGCTTATAGTGACTGACATTAAAAAAAACAAACTCTCTCATTTTCGCTATCGCTGAATGTAGCATACACCTCTTCAGTTACGTGCACGGATAGATTTCTCGTGCGACGTAAAGTGTGTATAACATACTGTGATCTGAAGATGATTTCTGAACCGTCATGTAATTTTAACATCCATTAAATGTAACTGACTATTCTTCTTTTTTAGTTTCTCCCAAGCAGATGAGCAGAGGAGAAAAACACCACCTGTGTGCATGACAACAACACTCTAAGTAAACATAAAAAAGAAAAGTTTTTCTGACAGAGACCTGGTTATTTTTTGTTTTGTCTGAGACAGACACACAAATGGTTCACAGAACAACCTGGTTAAACAGCTGAGGCAAACTTTCATAAGATTGTTCCAACTTGCAGTAAAACAAAAATTACTAAAAATAATCTGGCTCATCTTAACACCTCCTTTCTAAATTTAAAGAACTTATAGGTTTTAACCCGGGTCTCTTGTCAATTAATTAATAGTCAAATTTTAGCTCAATGTCTGCAACACTGGCTGACATGGAGCCGTTTTGAATTACCGTAGGTTGAACATCATCATGTACTCTGACAGGAAGTACCTTCATCCTCATGTCCCGGCCGTGTTTCTCCAGTTCCTTCCTCATCTCCTGAGCTCCAAGTCTGGCTGCGTTCAGCACCAAATGCTTCCACTCGATTGGCTGGAAGACATGGGGGTCGTGAGGCACGTACAAACCAATCTTCACCTGAGAGAAGAAGAAATTAATTTATAAACACCGACTCCGAGCTTCTTAGCCCCCCTCTGGTGGTCTAACACCCCATCGGCCCCACCTTCTTTAGCGTGTGCTGGTATCTCTTGTAGGAACTCTCGAACTCTGCCACCAGCTCGCCCAACGTCCGGTACATGAGAGGTTTGTCCATCAGGTCCTGGCGCCGGCTCATGCCCAGCGATCCATAACGCCCATTGCAGTAGACCCCCAGAACCACATGATGAAAGCAGTGACCCGAAAACTGGGTCTTAAAACTGATGGGGAAACGCTCGAGAGACGTGAGTCCATTAGTCAGGTAGCTGCTCCGGACAGTTAAGGAGGAATCTGCTTGAATTATCTTATTTTGAAACATTTTATAATATTATTCAATCAGATTTTGAATCTAATAACGTGTCACCAGTGATTCACATCAAATCTGAGTCGTTAAATAAAGTGAAAGTGTTTGTTTGGATGTGTCAGAGTTTGAGTCGTGTGTAATTAGATTCAGTCTGATCCTTAGAAACACACAAAAAAATGAAAAAGCCACCAAATAAAACCAAGCCAGAGGTTTTACTGTGAGCTTGTTTCTGCAGCTCTTCCTGTCTGACTGAATCTGTCATATTATTGTTTTAATGGCTTGGTAACCAAAGGACACGAGACATACATGTTCTAGAAATGTCTTGTCTTAAACGACTTTAATGTGTTTCTGGAGCAGCTCCGACTGAATCACCAGAACCAATATTCAGTGAAACTCTTACAGAGCACAGAAAAGACAAAAAGTCTGGACACCACATGTTTCTCTGGAGAAACGGATTTCCTCCATCAGCAGACTCCAAACCTTAAAGAGTCTCATGCACGTCGCACTAATATCAGCAGACTGAACAGAAACAGGAAAACGGAGCACAATAAGTCTGCAGAAGAAGACACAACTCAGCCTTGTTCTTGACTAACGAACGTTTGATTGGACAAGCACATTTATGGGACAGAGGACATGTGACACAGCTGGCAGCTCAGTCTGGAACACTTTTTCACCTTCTCACAAGCAATCCATCCATCAGAAAGGAGAAACTCACTGAAATATGTGACAGCTGAGCTGAGTTCATGTCCTCACAGGACAGATTTCTGCCTCCTGAGCATGTTCCAGTGCCACATCAAATCACTCATTTATCTGCTGGCTTTTGAAAGAGCAAGATTTCTGTGAAAGTTGACGTCTCACTGGGCATTTAACAGGATGTCTTGCATCACAATCTAAAATCCTATTGTGCATAATTAATTGTCAGAAAAGGTCAAACAATTCATATTTGACACTTTGCAATTAGTGCCATGTGATGTTTTTTAGTGCACAACACACCATCAGTATCAGGCGTGCATGTGAGACCAATGCCAGCAGGAGGCGCAGAGCAGCTAATGCTAACTGTTTAATCACCTGAAACAGAGTAAGAGGAAAGTCAGAAAAGGTGGACCAAGGCCACGATGTCAGCCGCATACAAAAGCAGTTGTCATCTATTAATCGTCAATAATAATTGTTTTCAGCTAAATGACACAATTAAATCAGGATGCTTTCACCAATATCGCCCAACCCTACATGCATCATTCACAGTGGTTCTTAATTTCACTGTGTGAGTCACAGAGTATATCTCCAACCCTGTTTCAAGAACCGTAGAACTGTATTTGAGTCCTGCACTGTTTCAGCCTCCTTTAACAGAAAACACACAAAGAAAAAGTCCAGGTCTGAAACACACAACAGTGAAATCTGCTTATCTTTGTTTCATAACTGCTCCAGCAGATTAAATCTTAAATGTGACAGTGGTTGCCAAAACAAGCTGAGGTTGGCATGATGTGGGGCAGAGGTGGACGATATGACCTTCAAAACTGAGCTGTGATTTTTAAAATCTGGTCACAAACAATTCAATAAGAGTACAACTGAGCAATTTTAGTAATTTACTGAATATTTTTTACTCTACATATGCAGAACTGATCAAATGCACATTTCTGAATATTACTTTTAAATTGTCATACGTTTTTATATGATAAAGAGCTAACTTCAGCCTCCGGTTAGAGAATGATTGTAAAATTAGACAACAGACTACAAGGAGTCTTTTCATATTTTAAACTCCACAGTGTCCTAAAGCACAGTCATGCAGTTTTATTTTAATATGTTATTGTGCAACTTACACTGTCGTTTTTGTCTATTTATTCTGAAAATCTGTCAACAAAATCATTAATATTCTAATAAAAACTCCATAATACAGCTCAACCTGTCACAGGTAATAAAATGGCACATCTAGAGAGTGAAAAAATAAAATAAAAAATGGTTTGACCCAGAATATCCTGGAGAAAACTCAGATTACTGTCAACACCGATGCAAAGAGACAAGTGTGGATTCTGATTCTCCTCATCCCTTCTTCTTCCCCACTAATCAGTCTGTAATGGTCTCCATTTTCTCCTCACAGTCTTTTATACAATAATGTATGATTTATTTAAACAACCGAGTTGAATTTAAATTAAAGTCACTGGAGATAAAGCTGTTCTACACATGAAAAGCACAGAGCACTTTCCAAACCATTGAAGTTTAATCTGTAGATCGTCTCTGTTAATGTTGATCCAATCATGCTTCAACAGAAAACTGGACAAACTTCCTGTTGCTTTTAATTACAGCTGAACAATATATCATGAATATATCGTCAACACAATATCAGTGTGCGTAATATTCATATAGCAAAGGACTGATTGGAGTGCAATAACTGTTGACTATGTATTTGAAGAGATTTGAAATGATGTTTTTCATGCTAATGCAATATTTAGCCAGTAGGACAGAGTCTCATGGCAGCAAAAGCTCACACTAAACACAAATGACAAACATGATAAAGGTCACACAGAGTTGGAAGTATAGATTAGAAAGGGAGGAAAGAAAAAAAGACATCACACCTGATATCATCATCCCAATACAAGTCCTTCTAAAAAAATTAGCATAATGTGATAAAGTTCATTATTTTCTATAATGTAATGATAAAAATTAAACTGTGATATATTTTATATTCATTGCACACCAACTGAAATATTTCAGGTCTTTTAGCATTTTAATACTGATGATTTTGGCAAACAGCTCATGAAAACCCAAAATTCCTATCTCAAAAAATGAGCATATCATGAAAAGGTTCTCTGAAC
>JARVJO010000039.1:20181844-20195125 GCA_031762555.1 Cynodonichthys magdalenae
TAACACACATAATAATATACTAACATGATAACATACATACTTACATAAGTAATAACATACTAACATGCTTACATACAAACTAACATATTTACATACATACTAACATACTAGCATACATACTAACATGCATACTAACATATGTACTAACACACATAATATACTAACATGATAACATACATACTTACATAATAACATACTAACATGCTTACATACATACTAACATACTAGCATACATACGGGCATGCATACTAACATACGTACAAACATGCGTAATAACACACTAACATGCTAACATACATCCTAACACAACATACTTTTAGATAAACAGACAGACACTAGTGGGTAAAATGTGCTTTTCCTGGCCTGGATAAACGTGCACTCTCCACCCTACAGTGAGGCTTCCAGTTCTGGTGCCAGGGTTCACAGGCACGATGCTGACGTTTGCCTCGCTGCACCCTGATCCAACCTTTATCATCATCATCATCAAAGATTATGAGTGAGTTAATTTTTCTACTCTCTATAAAAGAGTGTGAAATGGATGTGTGAGGAAATGGAACGTGTAACTGTAGGGATCTGTGTCTTGTGTGCTGTCTCCCTCTTGTGTTTTCTTTGTGTCATTACTCTCATCTCACCTCAGTCTGTTTACCTGTCATTTTCCTTGTTAACCACATTCACCTGTCAGTCATCTGTAATCAGTCCCTCCTCAGCTGTCGTCCATTATCCTCTCTCCCTCTGCTTGTCTATGATCAGTCTCATCTGTTCACTACCTCACTGGTTCATTTTATGGCCTTGTCATCTGTCTGGTCTCCTTGTGTTCCTCGTTGTCTCCTACTGTTTCAGTTTAGTTTATTTGCTGCCCCGTCAGCTATTTGATTTGTTTAATATTTTTATTTGAAAACTCTTAACCTCTGTCCGGATCTGGGTTTATTCCTGCATCCAACTTTACAGCAACGTGCTTGTGACAATGCAAAATGTAACATATTTTTCTGGATGTTTAAATTGTTTGTGTGTTTTTACAGATTTTTTAGATTTTATTTTACTGTGACACGTATATAAAAGTGTGCTTAGTGCAATGGTTAGTACTTAAAAGTAATGTTGCTTTGAAAATTGAAGAACAAAGGCTCCAAGCTGCAATGTTTCGGTTTGCAATGAGACCTTTCTCAGGCAACATGCCTCACATTAATGAAAACTGCACTAATTTACAGTCAACTCTCAATTAAGTTCCACTAAAGGTAAAGACTCCAACTCAGAGGGAACATTTCAATTTTTTCAAACTTTTTCATTTCAAGTACAAAGATTACAACTGATACAAAAACATTTAACTTCAGAAATTGTCAAATTTAGTTCCACTGATGAAAAGTAAAACAAACTGGAAGAGAAAGATTCAGTGAGACTTACCTGAAAATACAGGTGTGGCTTCAGTGTTCTCAGATGTTTCATATTCTTTTCCTATTTTGGAGAAATCTATTAAAGTTCAAATTAATATTTGATACTTTTATCTGATAAAACCATCCTGAAGAGCTGTTCTCACCTGAGGTTTTAGACCTGAAGGTAAACTGCTGCTCTGCACCCCCCACGTCACACTTCAGTGCTTTAAAATTCGATTGATAAATAAAATGAGACATCAGAAAGGTCAGGTTGGCAGAACGACGGGACGTTTGTGTCACCAGTTCTTTGTTTTGATTGTCAATTTTTGCACCATTTAAAAGCCATTTTAGTTGGAGTTTGTCCTGGTTATACGTTGAAACGGAACATGTGAGCGTCACCTTCTCAGCAGCCTTGTGTTCAGTAACTTTAGAAAACAAAGACAAAAAGTGATGTAACGATTGAGTTACAACCTTGTATTTTAATTCATTACAATTTTAACTCATAAAACATCCCAGTTTATTCAGGTTTGGGTTTATATGTTGTAATGTTTAGAATGAACAATTTATATTCTTACTTTTAACAACAGACAAATCCACTTGAGCTGCCTGTGAATAATTGGATTGCTGGCAGAAATAACGACCAACATCTTCATCTGAGACTCTTTGGATGATCAGAGAGCAGTTTGCTGTTAAAGTCATCCTGTCTGTTTTATCTGCAGAAGTCTGAGATCTCTGAATCCTCCCGAGTTTAACCAGATCTTCAGCTCCTGACCTAAAGTATCGACTGAAGGACCAAGTGGTTTTGTTACATTTCCCCTGAGTGATCACATTTCCACAGGACAAAAGGACATCTTCTCCTTCTCTGACAAAGACAGAATGTGGTTTTGTTGCTGTGGAAGAAACAGAGAAGTGAAACATACTAAAGAAAATTACATAGTAAAAAATCAGGAAGTGCAAGTATTTTACTAAGTACATTTAAGTTTTAAAGAAACAAGTCAATTCAACAAAGTAAAAATAAAACAAATAAAAAAATCCATCCCTACCTGTAGATCTCAACACTAGAATCAGAAACAAAGACAGTTTCATTTGTTTGAATTCAAACATTGTGTTTTTTTATCTTCCTTGTCCGATTAGTGAGCAAATGTCTCGAAACAGCCTCACTTCCTGTGACAAGTTCCTTTTTCTGACTGAGGTTTTTCCTTCCTTCACACATTGTGTCAGTTCTTTTCTCCTCTGCTGTATATTTAAAGGGGACATATGATAAACAATCCATTGTTTTAGCTGTTAAATACATTTTGTTGTGGACTTAGAGTCTCTAGGAGGCAGAAAAGTTTAATTTAACCTCTTTATTTTTCTGTTTGGGTCCAGTTTTCTCTATTTTCTATGATGTTTCCTGAACTATTGCGTCAAATTATTGTTACCAAATAAGGTCTGGACTTAACAATTTCCTCATCTTAGTTTTTTCTCTGGTTCTGGGTCAGACTCTAGTTCTGGGTCAGACTCTGGTTCTGGGTCAGACTGGTTCCAACATGTAAGGCTGGATGGACAAGTCTTCTTTTGTTGACATCTTTTACTTCATTTGTAAATAAAACACTTCCGCAAGCTAGAAAATGCAACCCCCCTTCCCCCTCTCAAACCAGAGTGGACCGGTCTGGAAGCTGGAGGGGGGCGGGGCTTGAAGCGTCTTAAAGGAACAGTAACAAAACCAGCTGCTTTGAGACACAGCAGAAAAGTGGTGAAAGAGGAGCTGGTGAAGTTAGAATAAGAACCAAAGCTTTGTAGTTCCACTTTATAAAGACTCAACTGAAGGATTTAAATGTGAAAAAGAAAGATTTAAAAGCATCATATGTTTACTAGAAGAGCTGAAGGACATATATAAGAGTTTAAAACAACTTTCAAAAACTTTAGTTCTTATCAAACTGTATCTTTTTATTAGAACACCAATTAATCCTGTTTAGCCATGAAATTAGTCATTTTAAAACATAAAAGCAAATAAAGTAATGCAGTAACAAACTGGGAAAATGACCTTATAGACAATTATAGGATTTAGTTGAGGTGAGCGGTGAAATGAGAACCATTGTTCAAAGTTTAAACAGAAGGTTGGACTTTACATGATTGAACTGGTAACTTCATATCTTGAATGGTTTTTACACAATCACAAATTAAACTGTAACAATGCCACCTTAAAGCCCTGTCACACTACGGTGTTTTAGACAACTAATGCCAGTTTATGAACAATTTAAGATGGAATTAAAAAAATCAACTGGAAGCTTCCTTTAGGAGTGTACACAATGCTAACAAATTGATCAAATATCTAAATTTTATTAGTAATTTAAACATTTAAAACCATTCATAAGTTGGTATAAGTTGTCTAAAACATTATAGTGTGACAGGGCCTTCACTTCTCTTTCTTTAATAAACTTATCCATCCACAACCTTTCCTCTTATGTTTCAGTTTATACATAAAATGTACCTTTGATGCCTGAAGCAGTGAATATTTAACTTCAGGTTATTCTGCAGCTTTGCTTTTGTTCGAGTGAGCAATAAAAGAATTGTGTAACTTCCACAGAGTACAGGAGTTATAGGAGTGAAAAAGCCTCCAGGCAGTTAGTTGCAACATTGATTTCTAAGAAAATCTTTGGCTTATCTTCATAATAAAACCTGATCAGTTTGATGAACTCTCAGGTGTTGGCTCAGATCGTCCTGCAGTCCTTACAGCTGCAAAAACCTTAAGGCTTCAAAATATAAAACCGCTTTTCTCAGGACACGGTGTCATGAAGGTTTAATCCTGAGGCTGCAGGTCTGAGCTCAGGTCAGGAAAAACATCTGGCTTCAGGTGGGAGCTCGCTGTGGAGACCTCTGCAGAAAAACCACATCAACACCAATAAAAAGTTCATTAAATACATTTCCACATGTTAGAAACATGACCCACAGTCAAACCAGCCAGGCTCTAAATGTCACAGATAATCCTGCAAATCTTCACACACAACAAAAGAAAATCTCAGTTCCATTTGAATTTATTTAAATAAATGTTTAGATCAGAAACAAATAACAGATAAAATATCCCACAGTTGATTATTGTGTGCAGGTAATCTACTGTAAATGCTCTCCAGTGTGAACTCTGCACCAGTGGGACGAGTTCACGTGTTAAAAATGCATAGAGTCGAACTACAGACCAACTTTGACACAGAACAAAGTTCCAGCTGTTAAAGCAATGATTCACTGCAGACTGAACCCTCCTGCTGTTTGCTTAAGAAAACTGGGCTGTGATTCAGCTGCTGTCAGTGGAACCAGCTGGTTTCCTTCAGAGCGTCTCACTAACTCTGCAGAACCAGAACCGGACCCAGTTAGTGTCAAATCATGGCACTTTTAGATGTTCTGCTCCAGTCCTTCTCCACCCCCCTGTTGGTGGTTCTGGTTCTCCTTCTGACATATTTTCTGTTTTCTGCCAGCTTTAGCTCCAAAAGTCTTGGAACGGAGCCACCAGGACCGAGAGGACTCCCCGTGCTGGGGAACCTCCTGCAGATCAACCTGAGGAAACCACACCTCACTTTGATGCAGGTGAGAACCTGAGGGATTCCTCATGATAAATTATTTCATTCATTTTGTTTTGTTGCCATAATTGATGTTATTTTAAAAATTTGCGCGAAAACATAATAAATTACTAATTTAAAAAAAAAACAGCTTCTTTTTATTCATAATATATGTTATCAGTATTTTTTTATTTTTATTTTGATGGTTTAGTTTGGAATTTGTTTTCAGCAACTTTTAAACTTTTCATAAAATGATGCTGCTTAATATTTACTGTGATTTTAAAACAAACATTATTTAGTAATTAAAAAACAACAAAATGTACTTTTTCTGAGCATGTTCAGAATTTTACCTTCATAACTAGATAACTACATTTTCTGAGAAAATACAATATAAATCCTAGTTGCTGTAAACAGCAGCTACAAGCTAAAGAAAGGGAAACTATAGCTAAAAACTAAAATTAGCAAAAACCACAGCTAGAAGCTAACAAAAGCAAACCTTTGCTAAAAGCTAACTGTAAACAAAAATAGAGCAAATCTGCTCAGAAGTCAATGTTTTTGAGATTTTAATGTATTTATTTGGGAAAAATGTTTGTAAATAAAATTAAATAATTCAAAATGCATAAAAACTATAAATAGTATCATTATGTTTTGATAAATGATTGGGTAAAACAACACAATAAGAAGTCATTTTAAAACAAATATTTTCATATTTAACTATAATTCTATTAAAATCAGATACAAACTAAACATTGTTTGCTCAACCTTTTCACAATAAAGCGGATAAAATGAAGGGATTTGTGGTCAGAGTCCAGTTTTTCTGTACGTTTAAAAAGGTTGGTTTTGTGTTTGTTACATAAATAATCAGGTTTACTGTGAAATATTATCACCAAAACCAAAAGTCAGAATAGAATATCAAGCGATTTGTTCTGCTGTTGTCAAATTTAGGTTTTTATGATAAATACTGGAATTAGAAAATAACTTTCTGATATAAAAAGTTCCATGTTTTATTAAATTCAAACCTACATAAGGTTTGTGCACTTTCTATCTGCTAATCAGTAACTTCTTATTGGACTCAAACCAACAGTTCTGCTGACGTATTACATATATTTTACAATGTAGTTTTTACAGTAATGGTGCTTTATGATGTTGTTTGTAAAATGACCCAATTTACTTTACCTTCAAAAGAAAGATTTAAAAAGTTGATAAAAAGGTGCAGAGCTCGAAGGTTTGCAACACGTGATGTCATTAAAACCTGGAACATGATCTCTATGAGTCCACATGCAGTATTTCATGTCCATTTATTTTTAAGCCCACAAACATAAGCATGTTTTCTGTTGTTAGCTGACTAAGAAGTATGGATCGATCTTCACCGTCCACCTCGGACCTAAAAAGGTGGTGGTCCTGGCGGGATACAAGACGGTGAAGGAGGCACTCGTTCAGTACGACGAGGAGTTTGGAGAACGGGACACCCTTCAAATTTTACACGATTTTAACAAAAGCCAGGGTACGTGAAGGAAAATGTTTCTCCATTTTTTGCTTTCAATTATCACATTTTAGATAAAAAGACAACTTTTTGCTTTATTTCAGGGGTTTTGTGGTCAAACGGCGACTCGTGGAAAGAAATGCGACGCTTTGCTTTGACCAACCTCAGAGATTTTGGGATGGGGAAGAAGGCGTGCGAGGACAAGATCACCGAGGAATGTCAGCACCTGATCGAAGTTTTTAAAAAGTTCAACGGTACAAACAAGCAGTTTCAAGGAAGTCTGATGGGAAAAGTAACCTTTTACATCAAATGTTTGGTTTGCTTGTGATGCAGCAGCCAGGAAAAAGACAAAGAAACTGTACTTTCAGAACAGCTGAAGGTCAAAGATTAATAATATTCTGATTTACAGTAAAACTCATCCTGCAGTCTGGAGTTGAGAAATCTGTTCCAGAAGTTACATTGTTTATGGTAAAATATAGACTTTTAGTAAAATATACATTAATAACATGTCTTTAACCAGGACTTAGACTAATTAACTTACAGTTTTCTGAATAATGCTGCCACTAGGGGGCAGCAATACTAGGAATTTTGATTTTGCTGAATCCAATACTTGTCCTGTTCGTTAATTAGCAGATTATGATGGAAAAACAAATATTTTTGAATTAATAAAAGGATCTTACACACAGTGAAGAAAGAAAAATAAAAAAAAAAATATTGTCAATAATAACAGAAAATAACATGCACAATGTAGAGGACTGACTCTGTAATACTGACTTTATTTTTATTGTATTTGTGAAAAATAAAGTCTGTAGTGCAAACAAAGTGTAAAGAAGAAATCGATCTCATTAGTATTGATCTCAAACTGTAAATCATTAAGTATTGATACTTAGATTGACCCCCCCCAACTGCCACTGACCACCTCATATGGTTTAAGATGTTATAATAAAAAAAACACTTTAAACAACAGTACTTTTACATTTTGCAAACAAACTATATACATACATATTTATATATATTTATTTTTTTTACATTTTTAAGCTAACTATAGTATACTATATAATATGATTGTTTCTGTATTCTTTGTTTCAGGAAAACCTTTTGAAACAATGCAACCAATAAACTATTCTGTGTCTAACATCATCTGCTCCTTGGTCTACGGCAGCAGGTTTGAATACAGCGACCCGGAGTTTACCTCCATGGTGGATCGGATAAACAGAAACATCCAAATGGTTTTCTCTCCTTCCATTCAGGTATCAGAACAAACTGTAACCATCCACTGACCCACTTTATGAACTTTATGAAATATTAACTCCTCATTTACATTTCTCCACTTTCTCTGTTTTACAACCGCTAATGCATATTTAAAAGGTTTACAACATGTTTCCGTGGCTTTTCAAATGGATGCCAAGAAGGAAGGAGTTTCATGAAATGTTTGAGAGCAATAAAAAGCAGAATCTCACCTTCATCCACAAACTGAAAGAGACGCTGAACCCAGAGATGTGCAGAGGGTTTATTGATGCCTTCTTGGTCCGCAAGCAGAACCTGGAGGTTTGTGTTAATGTTTGAAAGGATTTAATGATTTATAAAGGTTTGTCGAATCACTTCACCCTCCTGCAGAGATGAAACATTACTTTTAAACAATTTTCTCCCCAACTTAAAATATATTTTCTGTTGTAAACCATATGAACAACAGGCTTTTTACATATTTATTACTGATATTGATTGTTTTTCATCCTTATTTTAAAGAAACTTTTTTTTAGGTAGAGAATTTGCATTTTTGGTGAATCTGCAAAATGTGTAACACTGAAAGATTTTTGCTGAGAGCTGACGAAAAATTAACTAAATTAAGCTCAAAACCTTTAAAAATTAATGAGTTGAAGGTCAAATAACGTAATTTAGCAGGAAATTAATGGAAAAGTATTGAAAACATAAAAAACAATGCAAAAATTAGCTAAAAGAACCTAAAAGTAAGTGGAAAATAGCAGACAGACATGAAAGGACTGTAAAATATTCTAATTAACAGAAAATAAAAAGGAGTACAGTAAAGTTGCAATTCATGTAAAATAGCTACAACAGCTGATAAATTTATGACAAAAAGTTCAAATATTTGCTGAAATTATTACTAAAATATAAATTTAGCTGAAAAATATCTCAAAATGCCTAGAAAAGCTACAAACAAACAAAAAACTACTGAAATTAGCAGAAAACAGCTGAAAGAAGCACAAAAAAAGTTTGAATTAACAGAAAAATTTTAAATATAAAAAAGCAGAAAACAGGATCACAAAATAGCAACTTAAGGGAGCTAAGATTAGCACAAATAAAAACAAAAGAACATAACCAGAACAAAAGGTAAAAAGTACTGTAAATATTTATGAACATTTGAAGACAGCTCCGTTCATTTTCAATGAGACAAAATGGCAGAAACAGCTAAATTTCTTAAAACGTATAAATTAGAGAAATACCAAAATATTTATAATGCTCTATATATATTCATATCCGGAGTGTCCTGATGTAGCTGATATATATGTTGTTGAAATATAGCATAAAAATTGTGGAAAGGGATATGTGCCAAATAATGTACAGAAGGAAAAAAAATCTCAATAACGAGCATTTTTTAAAAGTTTTTTCAAATTGAGAAATAATTCATCAAAAACTGGAATCATATCTAATTTTATTATCAGATACTCATCATAACATCAAATATTACTCCAGAATCTGTCCACAAAAGTTTCTGCCTCAGTCAGTGATTCTATATTAGCAGTTTGAGACTCACATTTGTTTAGTTTTATTTTTTCAAAGCTTTATGAAGACTGAATTCTTCATTATTTAAATAAAATGTTTTTTTCTTTCTCTGCAGAACTCAGGTGTTAAAAACAGTTACTTTCATGATGCAAACCTCTTAGTAACAGTCACAAACCTGTTTGTTGCCGGCACCGAAACAACGTCCACCACACTGAGATGGGGTCTTCTCTTCATGGCCAAATATCCCAAAATACAAGGTAAAATGTCTGATTTGTGCAAAACATCCCTGTTAAAGGAAGAAAAGACTGAGATCCACAGAGGATTCATAAATTAAAGCAGAGGTGTTTAATATGTCTGTAATTAAATAACTCACCGTGAAAACCTCACCTATAATCCTGTCCTGTTTCAACAACAAGACCAGGTCCAGGAGGAGCTGAGGAGGGTCATAGGAGACCGTCAGGTCCAGGTTGCTGACAGGAAAATCCTGCCTTTCACCGACGCCGTCATCCATGAGACACAAAGACTGGGAAACATCATCCCCACTGCACTTCCTCACAAAACCAGCAGAGACGTCAACTTCCACGGATACTTTATTAAAAAGGTGAGGCTGAAACAAAGTTGATGTTTTATTTAACTGAGGACCTCTGGTGCTTAGAAATAAAACACAAACAAATCTCTTTTGAAATTTTGGCATAAAAGTGATGAACTTTGACTTTGAAAAAGGAACATGATGATCAGCTTCAACATTACAGAATCCCTGGTTGATTATAAACTAATTGAATCAATCAGTAAGTAAGTTTTTTAGAGGAGAACTGCAGTAGTATTAAAACATTTATTTAAAGAGAAAAACACACAAAAATCATTTGTGTGACTAGAGAGTAAAGAAAAACAAAACTATATCACTATTTTGCATTTAACAAGATAAAACAAAATTTATTACTGTGAATAAAAAAGTTCTAAAGGGTCTATTCTGAACAAAAGTCAGAATGTTTAAAGGTTTTATTTATATAAGCCTGTAGTTGCTTTTGTCTGATTTATTGATTTAATAAATTCTTTAACCTTTTCAGAATTTGGTTTTTACAAACCAGGGAACACATTCTTTTAGTTTTCACTGTTTTACGTGACTTTTTTAACGCAATTGCTATTTCATATTTTAACCTGAAAATATTTGTAAAACTATAACTATTATTTACTAGATGAAGCCCATTTTCAGAGCCAATGATTGTGATTTTTTGCAGGGAACCACAGTTTATCCTCTGCTGACTTCAGTCCTGCATGATCCCAGTGAGTGGGAGAAACCAAACAGCTTCCATCCCGCTCATTTTCTGGACAAAGATAGAAAATTTGTGAAGCGAGACGCCTTCATGCCATTTTCTGCAGGTTGGTTTGACTTCTTCTCTGCTGAAGCTGCTTTAACTGACATAAGAAATCCAAAGATGTTTCCTGTGGTTCTCTCTGCAGGTCGCAGGATTTGTCTTGGAGAGAGTCTGGCCAGGATGGAGCTCTTCATCTTCTTCAGCACCCTCCTGCAGCGTTTCCGTTTCACTCCTCCTCCTGGAGTTTCAGAGGAGGAATTGGACCTGACTCCTTGTGGAGGCATCACTCTCAGCCCTCCACCTCACAAACTGTGTGCTGTTTCTCTGATGTGAGACAGACAAGATCCTTTGAAACTCTGTGGAACAAAACTATTTTTATTTAGTAAAAAAGTTGAATGAATAGTCACAATATTATTCATAACAACCAATAAATTACTGCACCCTCTCTTGTGTCATTCTCAGTTGTTTCTGCAAAAATAAGAACCTAAAGCTGTTTTAGGTAACTCCTGCTGAACACCAGTTTAAATAAAACAAATTTATTACAAAAGGGAAACATGAATGACAACCACCTGGGGAGGACAACAAAGGAACAGGTAAGAGTGGAAGGGGCATGAGCTACAACTGAAGAACTAACTGAGGGCTGAGCTTTAATTTGACATGAAAAATGTTTTAGGATGTGATTGGAGGTCTAACAAGTCAGTTTGTCTATATTCAAATGGTGCAAGAGTCTGCTTCCTGTCGTAAGTTACATAGCACCACTTCACTGTGAGACTCCGATTATACCAGAGCTGGTTGTTGTCCCTGATTGTAATCATAGTTTCCTGTGAAAAAGAATCCCATCCCATTGCAGTCCAAACATTTGACATCACAGGTTTATGTTATGACTTGGCTTGGATGGTAAGAACCCCTGGTGCAGGACTGAGTGATTCAGGTCAAAAAAGGATGCAAAAAGGCTTTATTAAACAAAAACAAAGATTAAATGACTTGACTTGACTTGATAAAAAAACAGAATAAAACATTAACACAGGCAGAGATCATAACAGTTTAATCCAGGACATATATTTAATTTTGCATCAGACAATTGGAATAAAAAAATCAACACGGTCAAAGGTCAGAGACTTTCTTCTTCCTGACACATAAAATGTAATAAACAGATAGGACATCCTGTGAGAACAGCTTGTTATACAAATATTAACTTGCCAAAATAACTCACTGAGCTTTATTTGTCACTAATGAGCCCTCCCACTGTTGATCATAACTTTTGGACTGTTCTCAGCAGCCAACGATTTCAACAATTACTTGTTTGAAAATCATGGAGAGTTTAGATATTTTGCTTCAGGGTCTCATATCTTTTTTTCTCTTCAGAGGTCTTGTAGTCCTACTGCTTGTTTATTTGATTTCTTTACTGATTAAACGTTCCATAGAACCCAGGAGTGAGCCACCAGGACCCACACCTCTGCCTTTATTAGGAAACCTGCTGCAGCTGGACCTGAAGAAACCCCATGACACGTTAATGGAGGTGAGACGTTGATCTTATGTTTAAAATACAGATCCTTTCTTTGTTTCTGTTGAGCACAAAGTAACAAAAAATGTTTTTGTTCTAGTTCTTTAAAAAATATGGATCAGTCTTCACTGTGTATTTTGGACCCAAAAAAGTTGTAGTCCTGGCAGGATACAGGACAGTGAAGGAGGCTCTTGTTAACTACGATGAAGAGTTTGGAGAGAGAGATCCAATGCTAAGTGTGGATGAACTCAACAAAGGACATGGTAAGAACACATCAAGTTTATTTTTCTGGCATTTTGGGAAACCATCCATCCATCATCTACCACTAGTTCCAGAGTCAGGTCACATGGGCAGCTGCTTGAGTAGGGAGGCCCAGACCTCTATTTCCCCAACCACCTCTTCAAGCTCTTCTGAGAGGATTCCAAGGCATTTCCAGGCCAGCTGAGAGACACAGTCTCTCCAGCGTGTCCTAGGTCTTCCTTAGGGTCTCCTCCCACTCAGAAATGCTTGAAGTACCTCCCTAGGGAGGCATTCAGGAGGCATTTTTACCAGATTCCCAAACCACCTCAACTGGCTCCTCTCAATGTGGAGGAGCAGCAGTTTTACTCTGAGTCTACTGAGTATTTGAACTTGTAGTCCTATCTCTAAAGGAGAGTCCACATACCCTGTGGCTAAAACTAGTTTTGACATCCTGTATCAGTGATCTTGTGCTTTCCGTCACTACACAAAATTCCTGACCGTAGATATGTAGACCGACCAGTAAACAGAGAATTTCTCCTTACAGCTCAGTTCTTTCTTCACCACAACAAACAATAATGCAGAAGCTGCACCGATCTGTCTACATATTTCATGCTCCATTCTTCTCTCAACATAAGCAAACCCTCAAGATACTTGATTTCCTATACTTGAGGCAGAATTTCACCCCCAAACCATAGAGAGCAATCCACCTTGTTTAGACTGAGGACCATGGATTCAGATTTGGAGGTGCTGAACCTTATCCTCAGTGAGAACTGGAGGTCACAGTGCAATGATGCCAACAGGACCCCATCATCTACAAATAGCAGTGATGGAATCCAAGGCCACAGACCCGGACTCCCTCTGTCCCCTGGCTGCACCAAAAAATTCTGTTCATAAAAATTGTGAACAGAATCAGGGACAACGAGCAGCCCTGGCAGAGTCTGACTTCCACCCTGAAGAGGTCAGACTAAAGGCTCCCACATACTCGGGCGTACTGTGTGCGGTCCGTGAGCCGCGCGGATTCCGCGCATATTGTCCGCGGATGTTTGTGACTTTATACTCGAGCGTACTGACCGCCTGACAAATTCTTTAATTTCTC
>JARVJO010000039.1:20227099-20247222 GCA_031762555.1 Cynodonichthys magdalenae
TGTGTGTGTGTGTGTGTGTGTGTGTGTGGGTGTGTGTGTGTGTGTGTGTGTGTGTGTGTGTGTGTGTGTGTGTGTTAAAAGTGTTAGGGTGGGCAGCAGGCATGCGTGAAAGCAGCTAATGAACTCAGACAATAAGTTCACGTCTCATCAAAGTCCTCAGAAGTTTTAGTTCTTTTCAGCTCTGCTTCAGTCTCTTTTAGTCTTTTTATTCTGCAAGTTTAGCAACAAAAACAAGTAAAAATCAAAACTGTTAAACTCTTTTCTTATTTTACCGTGTCTGGATTTGTCATTTTGTTGCTTCCTGACCTGTTTTTCTGCTTAAACATGATCTTTGAGTCGGGTTTAAACATGAGAATCAACACAATGATGAATTTTTATTTTCCTTTCACAGCTAAAGTCAGTTTGTTGTATTAATAAAAACTGGTAGAAATCAGTGGACTGGATTTATTTGTGCTCTTAGGTCAGTTTACCTTATAACAGTCCATGATCATCTGGTTTAAAAGTGTGGAGACAGAATAGAAAGAGCCTGTCAGAATACCTGCAGACAGTAAACAGAAGCATTCTGATTCATTTATGATGTGGTAATAACAACAATAATAACAGTACTCAATAAAATACAGGATAATCCTAAACTGGTAAATCATAAAGTTGGTTAAGTTATAAATACAACATTCTGATTCAAAATGTAACAATAATCCATTTTCTGTTAGTAAAATCTGCTTTGATTTTCTTCATTCAGGATCAGCAGGCACCGAGCCGTTGGGAACACTCACGTCGGGGTCACCAATTCAAAGTAACATGTACAGTGTGAACCCGACCCAGGCGCAGGAAACCGGTCCAGAACTCAGACTTATTCACAGAAATATAAAGTTTATCACTTTACAGGGCTGTGGTCCATTCTGACCAAACTCTCCTGCCTCAGAGACCCAGACTAAGTGTTCTAATAATGTTTATAGAAACCTGATCACATCCTGACATGATGTCACAGTAAAGAAGGAAGTAAGTTATAGAATCAAAGGAGAGACTTGTTGATTCTCTTACTGTTTAAGTAAATTATTCAAATCAATCATAAATTATATATGTTTCTAAAATTCAGTTAATCACAAATTATCTTACAAAGGAGCAACAAAAACAGCAAGAAATCCATCAAAATGTCTTTTTCCAAACATGACAGTATCTGGCGTCATATAAAAGGTGAAATGTTCATACAGAACGGAGGTATTTAACTCTAACCGTAGCTGATGAGCAGCAGGACGAAGGCTTTATTCTTCATCAGGTTGATAATGGACTGTTTGTAGGAGTAATCTTCCAGAGGGGAGCCTGGCAGGACAGCCTGGGCTTGGCTGGGAGGAAGCGCAGGTCTGTCTTTAATGACTGTAAGACAAGCAGGGAATGTTAACAAAAACATGTGGAGGCAAGAGCAGACATGTAGCTCCATGTGAAAATACTGCTGCCTGTTGACACCGCTTTATTTCCTGAGCAACAAACTAGCAAAGTTAGTTAAAAGGATGGAACTGAAGAGTAAATCTTGATAATAATTTTACAACTATTTATGATGTTTATATATAGATTTTTTGGCATCCTTTTTTAAGGCAACCCATGACCTAATATGGTGAAAGGTTTTCTCTTGCTAGATTTTACAGCACCTGGTCTCCCATCCAAGTACTGATGAAGGCCAACCCTGCTTAGCTTCTGAGATCAGGCGTGTTCAGGGTGGTGTGTAACTATCAATATAACACATTTAGATGTATTTGGTTTTAAATTTGACTTGTTTACCTGTTCAGTGCTTTAAATTAGCCCAAAATATCTGAATTTTCACAACATAAAAGAACTAAAATTTCAAGAAAGAGATTAGTTTTATACAAATTAAATTGTAAAAGCCAGCTCCTAGTGGCCTTTGGAGGTACTGCACTCTAAGACTTTATTCTCTAATTGGCCTTATTTTTCAATGGCTGTTTATTTATTTTTTGTGTACATAACAAAATCTACACCATCTTATATCCTGTAAAATTAAGCATTTAACTCTTAAAGTAAAAGTTTTCAACTATACGAATAAAAACTAATCCAGTGAACCCCACATGGTAGAAAGAGCAGCTAAAAAAAAGCATCTTTTTGTGTTTCTATTGCTCCGATGTTTGTAGAAAAGAATTCTTCATCGTTAAACTCCTGCCTGCAGCCCGGACACAACCTGAAAGTGTTTCTGTTGAAGTCTGAAATTCTTTGTGTTTGATTGGCTGCTTTAAACCACAGCTGCAGTTTAAACATTGTGTGTTTGCATACTGCTGCAAAGCCACAACCCATAAACACCACTGATGTAGCTTAGAATTCTGAATAAAATGTCTGAATATAAACGTTTTAAACTCATCGTGTTTTAACTCAGGTCCTGAACCTGAAACAAGCGGCTCATGAGGAGGATCTGGATGTTTGTGTTCCCCTGAGGGTATCTGGCTCTCAGGAGAACAAAAACATTTGTTTTTCCTCAAATCAAAAGGTACATCTGTGGTCAACAAATGAGTAACCCAACCACGAAGCCCCCTGCTCCCCCAGCAGATGGGTGCAGTTTAAATGAAGCGAGCCGTCGTACCGATAACGGTGAGGATGAAGAGGAACGTGGAGACAGCAGCTGTGCCGTAGAACATGATGCTGATGTTGTGACCTGTGGGACAGAAGAATCCAGTTCAACTGAACATCTGATCACACAGAAGATAAGCTTTACATAACGTCTGTTTTCAGGTGAAGGCAGAGGAATAACTTTGAGGATGATGTCATGTAAACACCTCCTTCGTTTGTTTCATTTTTCTCACCACACCTGTTAGTTCAGGATCATCCGCAGTGTTCGGAACCAAGACTGGAGGCAGAAGGAAGCCGATGGCAGTCCCCAGCTTAAAAAACAAAACAAGAAAAAAAACATTTGAGAGAAGTTTCAGCCTGTTCTGAAACATTTTAGCTTCTTTCTATTTCATTCTTATCATCACAAGCCAACATCCAGCCTTGAAAGTTTCCAAACCATTAAAGACTTTTTAATCTGGAGAACCTTGAAGGGTCTATCCTAAAGATTTATTTAAAGGGTTTGGAAAGCTTTTCTGAAGGTTCAGAGTTTGGAATGTTCTCTGGATAAGTGCTTTAAAACTTTGCATCCTTTAAATCTTTAGGATGTGTTTCCTCAATATTATTAAATAAAGCCTTTATTATATTTAGGGGATATTATTTAAAGGTTTGAGTTTGTAATGTTCACTAAAAGGTGTATTTCAGTCATGCAGAGTAAATAAAAAGAAGAATCTGTAGTTCTAATATTTTATATTATTATGTGTATCTCTGCTCTTTCCTGTTCAGTATTTAAACCATCTAATCAACGTGCACGCGCACCTGGTTCCCCAGCACGGCTGTGGCGCACGCCGTGGAGACCTCGCGCGGTCCGAACCAGACCGAGGCCACGCGGGAGGGAAGGCCGAGGATGAACACCTGCGCCACGGAGCAGACGACCTGCGCGCTCACGGTGACTCCGAAGCGCTCGGGGCTCACGCTCGCGCACTTGATCCACGCGCCTGCGCAGTTGAGGCCGGAGCCCAGCAGGGCCGTGAGCCGCAGACCCCTCCGGTCCAGCAGCCAGGTGGCCGGGAAGATGAGCGGGATGTAGGCCACCATGTAGACGATGGAGAGCCAGTCCACCTTGTCGTTGCTCACTCCGTAGTACCTGGTGAACACGTTCGTGATGATGCTGTAGTGGATCCACTGGAACGCGTTCACCATGGAGTACAGGCTGAACACGACCAGCACCGCGAACCGGCGCCGGTACACTTTCGTCTCGAGCTTCCTCCCGCCCTCCTCCTCTTCCTTTTCCTCCTCGCCTCCTCCTCCTCCGTTCGGCAGCATCGCCTCTCTTTCATCCGGCGGGACCTCCGCCTCCAGCGCCCGGCTCGTGTCCGCCGGTTCCGCTTCGGCGAAGGTCGGGTACAAGTCCGCCGCTGCCCCGTCCGGGTCGGGACGCTTCCTGATGTCGTCAGGTGCGCCGGGATCCGCGCGCAGATGCTCCTGCACGAGCTCTCCCGCGACCATGATGGTGTTAGCTTCTATTCTACCGCCTCTCCTGACAGACTGCGAGGCAGGAAGAGAGACCCAAGAGAAGTTTCCTCATTTAGGCTCCAAACCGAACCTGGACCGGTTCTTTATCCGCGTCTAATTAATAAAAGAAAAAAACGGTTCCAGACAATAAAGACCTCAGTCTGGTTCCGCCCGGCTTCCTGAACAGCATGAGAGTCCGCCGCGAGCCTTCCGATGCTGCTGAGCCAATAGAAGAAGAGCAGCCTGGTTTTAACAGCGCTGCACGTGCCCATTATAGAGCCGATTGTCTCATGACTCACCGAGTTAAAGAATTGAATCATCACATCAGAACTCATGAGTTCGAGGTCTAAACTAACCCGGATCCTACCGGTCCTCTTACAAACGGCCACTAATTCACAAACGTCAATCACCTGCGAGGTGTTTGTTGGTTTAGTGGCGATAAATATAAGTGACTCAACTGAACCGGATCATTTTGATGAACGATATGACAAATTCATAAAGTGAACCGGATTTACCAGCTAGACTCACCCAACAGGGTTGGATTGATAATATGTGAATCATCCCAGGAAATCCCCTTTTAGTAATATTTAAATATGTTAAAAAGGTTTCCTTCAAAATAATTTCCTCTTCCAAACAATAGATTTAGCATAATTTAAACTTGCATAAGGATTTGTTCATAATGTTCTACCTGGTTAAATAAATTAAAAAAAATGTGAAAGCACAAACATAAAAAGCCCTAACCTTTTTAAAAGTTAGTTTTTTAAGGAAGCTAAACCTTTTACAAAAACATTTAACAGGCATATTATCATAAATGTTATTTCCCTATATTGTAATTTCATGCCAGTTTTGATATATTGCATGTCTCATGAGAGAAAAACGTTGGAACAAGTAAAACTAAAATTAAATAGAAGAGGAAATAAAAGGGTAAAAGGCATACAGAGTTGAGTTAAATATTTAAACTGATCTAATTTTAGCTGGAAGTATTTAAAAATAGTTTGACACAAACTATGTAGTTACAATTCACGAGTACAATTCAAGTTGCATCATCTCTAATCAGCCCCACCATATGCTCAGCTCATTATCTGCTTTAACCCTAATCACTCTATGACCCAGAGAGGTGCTGCTGCAATAGACACACACCAACAAATTTTCAAACATTGGCATTTTGACAAATATTCTGAACCTAATTGGTTCAAATATTTAAATTACCCACAGAATGTCGTTGATCTAGATTTTCTAAAAAATAACACTTGTCATTGTCTTCATTTACCTCAAATGCAAAAAACACACTTTAATACAAAAGTTTACATTTGTTTCCAGATAAAGAGTAACTTAAAGTGAATAAAATGCAAATTTATTTGGGTTTTTATTAAAAATAACAATCATTTTATGCAAAACTCACTTACAAGACCTTGAAGAAAATCCAAACTTTTTGTTGAGAAATCTGGTAGTTTGGATTAAATTCTCCAAATTTCATGTCCCAAGTTGTAGTAATTTTGCACATGAGAAGAACGCATAATATTAAAACCATACATATATAATAAATACCGTATACATATCTGTGCTTAAAACAACTATGAAAAAAAGGAGATACTCTGAAATGTCTATGGAATAACACACCTTCGCAAATAAAGGATCTTTGTAACGCACTTGCGTAGCGGCACAAGTATAATTTTCTTTCGTGAGGGAGTGATTCAACTTATTAAATAAAACATCTCTGGGACACAGGCGCGTTCCTTCAGTTTCCTGGTTGCCACGGAAACGTGGTAACGACACAAGCTAGCACCTGAGAAAACCCTAACACGATAAAGATGTACGGAGCTGAGCAATTAGCTCTGCTGGAGCTGAATACGCGAAGGGAGACGTGGTGTCAGGTGGAAAAGGACCCCCGGCAGAGCTGGGAGAGGTCCGAGAGGAGACACTACCGGAGCCACCTGCGGACAAGCCCGGTGCTGCTCACCGCTCTGACCGGCGGACAGCAGCGCAGGCCGGCCTGCACCGAGCGAGCGCCCCCGGCAAAACTCCCGGAAAGAAAACACTTTGAAGAGAGCTGTGAGACGTTTAACAGTTTTATTTCCTGTAAATGTACACATTAAGTCATTATTATTTTATAACACTATTATTATTTTATTTTTCTCTTCTAGATGAATGTCACCTGGTGTAAACACCTGACAAAGAAGCTGGTACGCAAACAAAACAGCATAAATGCCCAATTCTGTGTTTTATTTGCATAAACTTTGTGAAATCTTACAAAACCATAAATTAATAAAATGATATGCATAATTAGGAATCTGAGCTTAAAATTAATATATCCATCCCTGTTAATGAGTGTGATTGATCGGAGCGTCTGCTGATTTTAGGGAAGAGTCTGTGAGCGTTCTGAGTCGTGACCATCTGAACGGTTTCTGGTGACAGACCTTTGACCTTAGCGATGTAGCTGCAGGACAGACTGATGTTGCTGGGCTCATTCCTCTCCTGACAGGAGTCAAAAGTCAGAAAAACATCAGTCTCTATGTTACAGCGTTAAAAACTGTGAATTTTAAATCATAAAACTTACATATTTGTCAAGCCCCAGGGCAGGAGAGTCTGTTTCCAGGCAGATGTGTTCCAGCGGGATTTGTCTAATCAGTTTGTCTCTCTAGGAAAAATTACAATGTATTTTGTCACTTGGTTGTTGTTGGATGATTCTGCAGCTTCTAGCACATGTTATCCCATGGAGACATTATGATAACAAAAAGGTCACAATAAAAACAGCCACATAATGTAATTTACTGTGAACACCTTTGTGCATTACTGTGCAAAAGATTAAATCTGTTAATGGTGGCGTGTCTGCCTAAAGAGACTTTCAGTCTGGATCCTGTTTATGGTGGTGATGTGACCGCTGTACCACGCAGATTGGATGTTTATTGTAAACACTGAACTTGTTCAGGACATTTCACAGCTGCAGGAGGCCAAAATACACAACAATAATAATATTATAAACACAAAACTGACTTTAATGTTTATAATAATGAGAGCTGTGCTGAAATTGAACCATGCATGTGTTTAATTTTAATGCAGAGATTAAAAAAAGAAGAAAAAAATACATCAACCTGTTGGTTTCTGCAGACAGCCGGTGGGAAAGAGAAGAAGTAACCAGCTTTCACACCTTCCAGGGCAACAGACGGCTTCCCAGCGAAGTTGTGCAGCAGAGCCTGACTGACACCTGACAGGAAGATGGAAAACTGGAACATGAAAATGTTGCAGCTGCATGAAACAGCAGAGAGACCCCCACCTTGCTGTTTCATGGTCTCCATGGTGACTTTAGCTGCTGACCTTGAGTGGACGTTCCTGTATGGACAACAAAACAACATTTTAACCAAAGTGTTGATTTGCTAACAGGGTCCTATTCTGAAATTTCATGATTTTATCTTCATTTTTTTGTGTCAACAGAAGAAAATGTCTCAACTTTTTAATCTTTTGTTCAGTAAAATAACAGCGAGAGGCTGATTTCTGTACAAACAATAATATTAACTCAAAAACAGTGGAGTTATTTGTTCTTTTTGCTCACGCAGTCCTGATGTTTCTAATAAATTCCTAAAGTTTAGTGCAGTACTTCACATGTTTTGTCCCATCATTTACCCACAGTCCCAGCTTGGTGCACATTATTCTACTGAACCGAGCTCACACAGGGAGGTCCAGCTCCTTGGAGACGTTAAGCTGTTTAATAAAGACCTTCATCTGGTCGTCTCGGTCCTGCTGAGTCGGAGCGCACCACGGAGTGAAATCCAACCCAATCTGAAACCAAGAAGAACAATCAGTCATGTGTGGCTTTGACCAAAACAGATACAACTCTACGTATAAAGTGGAACTGCAACGCTTTAGTCTGAATTCCTCCTTTTTGTAACTCCACAAGCCCCGCCCCTTTTCTGGGGTGTGTCTCAGATCAGCTCGTTTTGAGACTGTCTTTAAATCAAAATGAGGCGCTTCATGCCCCGCCCCCCTCCAGCTTCCAGACTGGTTCATTCCAGTTTGATAGAGGGGTTTACGACTATATAACAGTGCAGAAACTTTTAATTTACAGATGAATTAAAAGATGTGAACAAGAGAAGACTTGTCTATCCAGCCTCACATGTTGGCTCGGTCATGACACATACAAGAAAATGTGTTAAACGTTGGATTTTGCATTTTATGTCCCCTTTAATGTGACAACACGAGTCCATCGGTTTAGTTTTTTATGAGTGAATGATTCAGAGTTAAATTTATAATTATCAGGAATCAAAACTGAGTGGAAAAAGTAGCTAAAAAGGCAAATTAGTCTGAAAAAATATTAAAAAAGTAAAAATACAGGCTGCTTTAATCTTCATGTGTCGCCACAGCAAGTCATCCTCCTCCATCTCAGTCTGTCCTCTGACAGCGGGTGTGCCTGTATGTAATATAAATCTAAATTAATTTTACTGTAATTTTTACTGGGAGAAAAACAAATCAGGCCTCAGTGAGGTTTGAACTCACGACCCCTGGTTTACAAGACCAGTGCTCTAACCACTGAGCTATAAGGCCTCACCTGTAGTACCAGGTGGACGAGCTGTCATTCAAACATCACCTCACTGCAGAGACACACCCACTGTTCTGACGTGGACACACCTGTCAAACCTGCTGACTCTGTGCAAGAACTAAACCAAACTTTGCATTTGTTTAAATGTAATGTACAACAGAACATGAACGTCGTTAGAGCTCAGAGTATGTGTTTGGGATGACTCTCAGCTGCTACCTCAACAAATTTTAGCTCAATAAATCAAGTCATTTTTGTGTTTACTCTTGTAATTTAGCTGTGGAGGCCATCTTGAATCGAGTTGACTCCAAAAGTTAATCAGTTGAAAATTTTAATTCAAAAGATTTTCTGGGAGTTTCCGTAAAATCCCAACACTGGTTCATGAGATATTTTGCTAACAGACGGACAAAAGAACACATGCACCCACAGAGGCATGACTGTCAGTAATGAAAATAATAAAAACTACCTCACCAACAGCCACGAGGCGTTCTCTGTGGTTATAGAACTGCAACAGGACCGGATCCAGATCCTGCAGTGAAACATCATCCATGCACAAGTTCAGATACTAAGATTGCTTTTTTTTTTTTTACAATTTACAAAACAGCAATCTTTACTGGAAAGTGTTAACATTTTCAGGGAAATTAGAGAAAATAAGGAGAATGGTCTGAATTTGTGCAAAACTCAAAGACTGCAGGAACATTTTTTTTGTCCTAAAGTTAATTATGTTTTGAGTCTTTGAATATTTTATCCAGTTTCAGTGTGTTTTTACATCAAAGAGAAGAAAAACATCTGAGCTCCCTCCAGGGGTCTCAGATCCACAGATACTGTTCCACATACAGAGAGGCCCCCCGATACAGAAACTCTTCACGTTTCTTAGAATAAATGAAGTGATAATTGTGCAAACATGGCCGCTGAGCAGATTGTTTTACTACCTGAGGAGTGGCGCTGTGCTGATCGGACCCCCCGCAGGTCTGCAGAGGATGGATCCCAAAACACGGAGCCACAAGATCCGGATAACTGTGAGAAAAGAACGAAACATAACAGGATGAACAACAAAGACAAAGCAGACCAGCTGAGAGCAGCTGGGAGGAGTAACATACACATTTATGTCCTCCATGCTCTTTACAGTCAGCTGAGAGGGCAGAGGGTGCAAATCCTCAAGAGACTTTTCCATTTGGACTGAAACCTTGTGCGTTTTTTTCTCACTAGGTAATAATTAAAACAGCTTATTTTATTTGATTGAGTTAAATGTAAAGTCCTCTTGTCTTGTAAGGACCTTTTTTCTGTATTCCTAATAAAAACACTCCACACCTACAGACCTTTCCTGCAGCTGCAGAACTCTGAGAAACTCTCCAGCTTCTTCCACAACAGTCACCAGAGTGTTTACACAGGCCTAAACACATCAGAATCATTCTTATTGTTTATTTTAACAGGTTAGCCAAACTTTATAATCTTTCTAAAAGTAACAATGTCTCGTTAATCACTATGGTGTATGTATGAAAACAAGTGTTTCTACTAATCTTCAGCAGCTTTTCCCTCACTTTCCAAAGACGTTTTGTCAGGAAAACTGATTATTTACCTGTTTAGTTCTCTGTATCACATCATCCAGATCCTACAAAGAGAAAAAAAACTCTGATGTGTTTTCATAAAACATATACATGTGAAGTACAAAAGAAACACTATGTTGGAAAAAACTTTACACAACAGCTTAAATTTTACAGTTAATGGCTGGAAATTTAATTAAGTGTAACTTTAGCTAACAACTTTAAAAAAGCTCAAATAAACCCGTTTATATTATTTTATTTTTTGGACACAAACTATAATGAAGCTTGCAACAAATATATATAACAATTTAATGTGTAATTCCGATCATTGTACTTTTTCGTGCATGTTGCAGTTTAGCATAAATAACTCACCTCCTCAAACTCCCGGGCTGCTATATGACAGTGACAGTCAACAAAACCGAACTCCATCATTAAAAATAAAAAAAACGAGGTAAATTAGAGAATAATATCCGAAAAATAAATAATAAAACACATAAACCAAATACAAATCCTAAATAAAGACGCTTGGCAGTAAAAGCGGAAATTCTCGTTTTTACTTCCGGGTTGTACCGGAAATGCACTAAAACGGAAAAAGAAGAAGAAGAAAATATAAAAACAAAAGTTGGCGGTAAAGATGGAAGCCGAACAGAGTGAAACTTCACCGAACGACGAAACAAATCAGGAGTACAGAGTTCAAGTAACGTCAAAGAAGAAAGTAACGGAGCTGATAAACAGATTTAAAGAAGTTTTAAAGTCAGCTTTTGACGGACAGCCCGACATTTCAGAGGAGACGAAGAGAAACTTACTGCAGGATCTGCTGGACGTGAGTCCGTCTGCAATCCGTCCGAGTTTAGCTAATTTCTAAACAATCAATTTTTTTATTACCGGATACCAAACCACGGTTTCACGGAAGTTTTTGTTTATGCTCATTTGATAATTCTGCACCAAACCCCTTTCTAGAAACGATGTATTTAACTGTTAATTTGGTCTTAAAATAATATTTTTTGCAGCAGAAAGACATCTGAATCTGACATTTTCGTATTCGTATAAGATATAAGTAAAGTAAAAATCAAAGTACAGAAATCTGAGACGTCTGTACCTGTCAACTGGTACAGAAATATCTCTGAGATCGGTCCACATGTGTTTTTGGCCCACTCCTGGTGAACAAACTGCTCCAGCTGTCTCGGGTCTGAAGGGTTCTTTCTCCAGATGTTTCAGGTCTTTCCACAGATATTCAACCAAATTTAGATCAGAGCACTTCAGTGATACTTCTAAACAGTTCAAGTTTTAGTTTTTTGATTTGTTGCTCTTTTCTGTCTGAGTATGACAGATCATGCTGATTTTTGTTTGTTTTTGCAGAACTTTGAAGCTGCTGTTCAGGCCAACGTGTTGGTGAACGGACAGACCTGGGAGGAGGCTCCAGATGTTGAAGGTGAATCATGACTTCAAGCTCTTTGAAATGAGGCCAACAAACACGATAACTGCACCACCTAATCAGTTATAAACATCCCCCTAATAAATTACCTGAAGTAAGTCTCCATGTTCTTTATAGCAAGGCTTGTTTCTTCTCTCTTCTTCACTCAGCAGAGACCAACGATCTAGAAATTCTGGACGACACCATTGTTGAGACCACCAGTAGGCGCTCTACATACCCCAAAAAAATCCTCCCTTATGTGGTCCACGCTCTCAAGGCTGAACGCAAACTCATGGTGTGGAAAACTTCTGTTACAATATCAGACTGATTTGATATTGATAATAATCTTTAAAGTACATCAACTTGGTTGCAAACCTATAATAATACAAAAAAAATACCAGTGTGTCACACAACTGCCTGATCTAATCTTTGCTAACATCTGTTTTTGTTGCAGGGGCTTTATGAGCAAACAGTCAAACCTGAGGACTTTGTGAAAGATGCAGCTCAAGGTCTGATCACACATGCACATCTACTTCTATGCTTCAAAACAAGTCTTAGGTTGAAATATTACAGATTCACCTAAATACAACTTTATCTTTAGGCCAGTAAAACTACATAACACATGAGTATAATATCAACCAGGTTTGTGAAATATTCACACAAGTCAAAAGCAACATTTCTTGCCTTTTCACTTGCTTCCAGCAGAGGGCGCTGTTTACATTTATAAACAGCCAAAAGCTACTTCAACAGTTGTGAGAAAATCAAAGGATAGATACCTAAGTATAGATTAAAAAGTTATATTTTTATTTTTTTATTAAAATTAAACAAGTGATTATTTTTGCAACACGTAGAAGTTAAATAGCAGTTTGTTGTCTTGTGTTTGTGCAGTCAAATTAAGCAAACTTTTCATTGCAGAACATAAAAAAGCCCAGAGATTCACTTTCAGCTTTAATATTTCACTTTGCAGCCTTTTTCTTTCTCTGGCTTTTATGTTTGGACCCTTTTCTAATAAGGAGGAACTCTTTGTGCAGCAGACTGGTGAAGGTTTCAGTCACTGAAGTGAAAAACTGAAACGCTTCAGGAGGTTTTTGTTCATGTTTTTTTCAGAACAACAAGAAGTGAGCTGCAGAAAATCGTTCACACACCACGAAGGGACAGAAATAGTTTTACTGGAAACATTCAAGTGTTCCTTACATGATTTTATTATTTCAAATGTCAGCTAAAGTACATTAATTAATATTATCATTGTTGTTGGCACAGAATTCTCTGGGTCTTGTTTACTTATTTATCTATTTTTAATTGTTAATAATACAGAAAGTTAACAGAATCTGGTCCAATTTATTTAACCTAACATAAATGTTCTGAATTTACAAAACTAAACTCTCAGTATTAAAGTCAGATTTTCAAAATAAAAGTATTTATTTATGATTTTTTTTTTATATTCTTAAACCTGAGAAGTCAAAATAATCTTTCAGGATGTTCACAAACAGCCACATCATTTAAAATATTTTCTTTTACTTTTTCACAAAAGGTGCGAATCGGTGTGGAAGTGTTTGGAGAAATAGGCTTTAGCAGCTCTCTTTGTCTTAAAGGCTAATGTAGAAAATTAAAAATATATTTTATTTATCGACAGCTTGCATAAAAAAGGTTAACAGCCCAGTGAAATGTGCAAATAAACAAAGACCTCCATAGCTTTTTCTAAGACATCAAATTTGGTTCAGTTTGCCTGTTTGTTTGCAGGAAGTAATAATTCTGTTTGTGTGTTTTTATCAGAGATCCTCATGACTGAAGTGTCAGCAGCTGCTCCTGCTGTGGTCAAACAGGCCATTCAGATTATAAAGGTGACACAAACCTCCTCAACTTCAATTATAATTTAATAAAAAGTTTCTGAATCGAGGAGCTTCAGCGTCTCGTGTTTCCCCTGCAGTCCATCAACACCCTGCAGAAACAAGCCGAAGGCCTCTGTGAGGTCCTCCACGTGAAGCCGAGCCACGCCTCCCTGCAGATCCACAGAGAGGTGCTGGGTTTCAGCAGCCAATCAGACGCTCCGCCTCCCGCTAACGGCAGGATCAAGCAGCCAATCAAGAGAGCTGTGCAGGAAAAGGCAGCCGCAGAGGGCTACAGCTGCCTGGCCAAGAAATCAAAATGCATCATGGGAAAAGACTGACACTTCCTGCTGCACAGAAAACTGGTAAAAGATTTTCCCTGCAGGAGGAAAAAGAGACTCTGCTGAGCTGTAATATAGGGAAAATGACAAATAAAAGAATTCTCACACTTTTAGATGCCTTCACAAAATTTATTTTAGATTTTGGACTTTTCAACTCGTGCAAAACCATAAAGTTACAGCAAGTGTTGGTTAAATCTAATAAACCTGTTAAAATGATTGAGTCAAAGTGAAAAACTCCACAGAATCAGCTGCAGAACCTGTGCAGCAGTCCTGCAGGTCCTGTAGAGTTCAGCTGAAGCGTGGCCCCTGGCTCACATGACTTCTGTGAACTGTGGTGGCCTCTTCTGTTAAAAACAGCAGCCAGGTTTCAGAAAGTTGATGTGAAACTTCCTCCTCCTGCTCTCCACCTGGGTGGTGTGAGCCTCACCGGACCCCGGTGCCCGCCCGGTCCGCCACTCGATGTTCCGACAGAGCCGGTCTGTCCTCCAAACTCGGCAGCCGTGATGTCAGACTGCGAGACGTTCTGCCGGCCTCAACGCAACAACAAACTGTGTGACGGCTGGACGGTAAGACGCACCCGGTTCAGGTTTGGGTTTTTTATTCTGCAGACGTTTACACGTGAGGGTTTAGTTAGGTTGTTGTGCAGACGTGTGGAAACCCTGTCCTCACTCTGTGAATGTGTCAGTGTTTGGAGGATGAAGGCAGGAGGATGAAGAGGAGAGAGAAGAACAGAGTCGCAGCTCAGAAGAGCCGGAAGAGACAGACTCAGAGGGCCGACCAGCTGCATCAGGTCTTTGTTTGTTCCTCTCGCATTCTGCATCGTTTAATAACAACAAAAAAAACAATTAAGGAAATCTGTCTCCATGGAAACAAGGGCTAAAAACTGTAAGTTTTAATGAAAGGCAGCAGCTTTAAAAGATAAAAACTTTTTACCATCAGGATGATGGACAGGTGAGCTCAGCCAGGACGTCTGTAGTGAGGGTTTGGACATGTTGGACAGGAAGTGGAACATTTAGAGGAGGAAAACCTTTGATGGAAAATATTGTTTAAGAATTCTATATATATATTTTTTTTTTTACTTGAAGATTATTATTGGTTGAACTTATTTTTTGGAAAAAGGTGACATATTTTTTTCTTACTTGTATTTTTGTATTTTTTATGTATATAGAATTAGTTTTGATTTTAAATGAATGAAAAGCATCTGTAGGAACACGGTTTCAGTGCTTCTTGATGTCAAATTTTAAATTTAATTTTAAATTTCCTCTCTCTCCTGTCAGGCCTGTGAGCTGCTGGAGCAACGAAACAGGAAGTTGAGGAGAGAGGTACTTCAAAATAAAATCATCTGCATCCAGTGCATGCAGGAAACGGCGATCATTAAAAAAAAGAAAACAATTTGGGAGGATTTTTAATAAAAAACAATTAAATTTACCCAATTTTATTTTATTGTAATACATTGTAAATGTAATTTTTCAACTTCAAATTTTCACCTAAAATGTTTTTTTCTTTTACTGTTTGTTTTTTTTTACCTCTGGTGAAATAAAAGTGTTTTGATTTGAGGAGGTTCTGGGGTTCAGCTCACGCAGGTTGGATTTGTCTCCAGGTGGACTCCCTGTCTGAGGAGCAGCAGCTCCTGACCGAAGCCCTCCGAGCCCACGAGTCTCTCTGTCCCATCATGCATTGCTCTCTCACTTCTTCATCCGACCCGCAGCCTGAGAACACGGCAGCTCGCTAACACACACACACACAGCACATCTGGATGTGCGCAGACAGCTGTGATGTCCTGACATCCTGCAGGGGGCGCTGTTCACCACGCTGTTATTGTTGATCAGAATGTAGAATAAAAGTGATCAAATGAGTCAGAATGTGAGTTTTATTTCCTATAAATGTCACAAGTAAAGATAAAAACATTTAAATGTGTCATTTTTCAGGATTAACTTGTCAAATCAGCTGAGAAACTAAAACTTTTAGAAATTCACGTTTTATTTTCTAATTAAATGAATTAATTCAAAATATATAAAACTTATAACAGTGTTGCATAAAGTACCACAAAGTCATACTTGAGTAAAAGTACATGTATCTTACCATAAAATTACTTTGGTAAAAGTTAAAGTATCCTCTAAGAATATTACTTGAGTAAAAGTCTTAAAGTATCTGATGTTTCAAAAGTAAATTTCTGACATAAAATGTACTTAATTATTACAATTTATTTATTTTTATTTATTTAGAAATTTATTAATTTCATTCAAAAAAAATTATATACACAACAAAAAACAAAACATACAATCAAAAAATAAAATAAAATGAAATGAAAGGCAGCAAAAGAAGAATAAATCTTACAATATCTGCCCCTTTTTATCCCCAAAATATATTCAAATAAAAGTAAACTTCAAAATTTAAAAAGTATTGAGTAAAAGTGAACAGTTAGACTTCACTCCATCTGGCAGGTACAATATAACTGGATACATTTTTTCAACAATATCAAAAATTACATTTGAGTAAAAACTTTCTACTAAATTAAAAAGGAGCAGAAAATACAGATAATTGTGTGAAAAGTTAAAATAATTACTCAAGTAAACAGATAACCAAATTTTCTGCTTAAGTAATTTTACTGATGAATACTATAAAACTCATCGCACACTATTTCAGCTCAGGTCTAAAGTTTAGCTATGTTTGATAAAATAATATAATAATATAATAAGTACGTAGATATAGTTTGCAAAAATTAAAAAAAATTAGAAACAGGAAACAACATTCAAATTATTATTGATCAAATCAAATCCTTCAATAAGTTCATAAAATGTTTTGAACCCATTTAAATGTTGCAAATAAGGTTTTATAAAGAAACATATTTAATTCCATATATGGATTAATTAGAGACAAAAAATCAATAAGTTTCAATAAAACCCTCAGAGGTCAGGTTTCTGTCGGCCTGACGGATGAAACTAAAACCCTCAGATTGTTTCCAGTTACAAACTTTTACCAGCATCATTCATCATATTATGAAATTTTCTTATTTTACCCCCAGGTCATTTTAAACTTCACAGAATTCATAAACTCAGTTTTATCATCAGAAATCTGAGGCTCAGTGACGTAAATCTGACCACAGCAGCAGCGAGGTCCGTTTCTGAGTTTCTCTTTTACTTTTACTTCCCCTTCCACGCCGAGGTGAACCAACAGTTCACGCTAAACGCAGAGAAACGCAACAAAACTAAAAATATCCTGAGGTTTTTCACTTCGGTTCGATCCTTGGAACAGCTCTGAAGGAGAAACTGGACTGAAACTTTCCTCAAAACTCAGAAATCTGTCCTCCACTCAGAATCAGACAGGAAGTCAGGATGTAAATGGTCATCTGGTAATAAATAAATAAAGTATGAAAGTACCTCATTGTTCAGAAAAAATATGTGTTGACTCACTGAACAAGAAGTGAAATTCAAAGTTACAGTACACAAGTTCTAAACTGGTGGTAGTAGCTGAGAGTCATCCCAGAAACACACTTCTGACTCATTTTTTAAGTAAAAATTAAACTTATGGTTTCAGCCATTCTGTTCAGATGAAAACAACAAAGAAAAACAGAATGAAAGAATCCAGGTCTATAAAGAGGAACCAGTCCAGACTTGAATCCTGACTTTCTGTCCCAGTCATGATGTTTGGCCTAACATGATCCTGAACCTGAGCCGGGCCCCGCTCCAAATCCTGCGTGCATCAACAGGTCCTTCAATAACTTAATAACTTCATCGCCCAACTGTTCGGCTGATTTTAGCTCAGCCTTTAGCTGATTCAGCTGCTTGTTTTTCACAATCAGACCGTGTCTGCAAACTTTGTTATTTTAGCCTTTAATTCAACAACATGCCGTTTAATCAGGATCTGTGTGGTGACTGTAAAGAGTTCACTCGCTGTGGAAACCTCTGCTGAAGAGAGCAGCCGAAAGAGAAACACAGAGTCAGGAAGTTACAGCTTCAGTCCTGATGTGGACAATAATCTGACTGAATCAGACAAGTCCTGATCTCAGTCCCATGGAAACCCTGAAAAGACCTGTTCCCATTATCTTCTAGTTTAAAGGTAAAACCCTTTAATCTGACAGCAGTTTATTTATGCAGCAGTAAATTATTAGAGTCAGATCTGACAGTTTGCAGCAGCGTTTCTAAACCTCTGACTCATGAAGTCAAAGAAGTGAGACAAGCTTTTACAGCTGTGAGCGGATACACAACACAAATACTACTTATTACAAATACTGCACTTAATATAAGTACATCAGTTCATACAGACAAGTACTGTAGTTAATACAGACAAATACAGCAGTTAAACAAAGACAAATACTATAAATAATATAGACAATTACTGCAGTTAATACAAGTATTGTACTTAATATAAGTACTGCAGTTAATACAGACAAATACTGCAGTTAAACAAAGACAAATACTATAAATAATATAGACAAGTACATCAGTTCATACAGACAAGTACTGTAGTTAATACAGACAAATACTAGAATTAATAGAGATACAATTAAAACAGACATGTACTTCAAGTAATACAGACAAATACTGCAGTTAAACAAAGACAAATACTATAAATAATATAGACAATTACTGCAGTTAATACAAGTATTGTACTTAATATAAGTACTGCAGTTAAACAAGGGAAAATACTACAGTTAGTACAAGTACTGCAGTTAAAGTCAAGTTTTGTACTTAATACAAGTACAGACAAATACTAGAATTAATAGAAATACTGCAGTTAATACAGACATGTACTTCAAGTAATACAAAGGCATTAATATAGACAATTACTGCACTTAATACAGACAAGTACTATAGGTATACGAGGACTACTACAGATTAGATAATCTGCTGATATTTACTGGTCCATAAAAGCTAATAAAAAGGCTGATTAGTTTTATAAAAGCTAAAAGGAGCAGAACACTAGATACATCTAAAAGGCTAAGCAGAATGTTAGTTAAATAAAACAAAATAAAGCCTGATGCTAAAGCCTGAAACATGAGATGAAGCAACATGTCTGTTTCATTAACTGAAAACCTTTTGACAGCAGTTTGTGGTTAGAAGATCTTCACAGCTTGAAAGAAGTCTTCAGAAACCCAAACCCAGACAGTTGCATCAGCACAGCTGCACATTCAGACAGTTCTGCTGAAGTGTGGAGGGAATTCTCAGGAAGTTCTCTGGAACAGCGCCGACCAAGCCAAAACGTTTCTTCACCAAATGACAAACTGTTTTCTAACGCTCCGTCACTGAAATACTGAAATACCTCTGAGTTTTCTGTGGAGGAGTTCATCATCATGAAAACATTAAACTCTTATTGTTTAAGGATCTTTATCTGCTCTCATCCTGATGTTTAGTAAGAGTCAACCCTTCATCAGATCCATATAAGAATTCTCAGGAAGTTTGAAATGGACCTAATGAAATTCCATCACAGGAAGTGACCTCGTTGTTTAAGACTATTGCACTTTATGTGTGATGGTGATGATCACAGCAGTGGAAAATAGAGATAAAACCACTTCTGTGGAACTTTTTTTTTCCTTGCAGCCCTCAGATTCTAGACAGATGTGGGAGGAATACCATGAAACTCTGATGTTTGCAGAGAAAACACTGAAAATTACAACTTTTTGAAGCACACTGAAAGGCCACACTGATGAAATGATTAAAACTGGGAGATACATTCGATTTTGAGCTGATTGAATTCATTTTTTTATTATTATGATGGTTACATAATTGTCGCACAGCAACAGTTTGAAGTTTGCGTTTCAGTTGGTCTGGTTCTGAGGAGTGTGGTTGCCATGGTGACCATATGAGCCATATGATCTTATCTTGCCTACATGTCCGTGTTCATACAACATGCAGGCACTTAGCAGGAATTTTAAGGAAAACGGAACTCTACAGGATTTCCTCAGAAATTTTCAAAATGGAAAAAAGTTGATTTGGTTTGAAGCAAAAAAGCTTCTTCTGAAATCTGAAAATAAACTTCACTGTCAAGGACTTACCTTGGAATGTGGGATAAAAGTCAAATATAAAAGTAAAATCAAACCACATTTGCCAATCGTTCTGACATTAAAACGCCCACAGCAATATTGTCAGAAGTTCCTCATTACCAAGTTGTTTCATCAGAAGTTACCGAACTGGAAACGTGAGAAATTATTTTGATTCATCTTATTGAAAAACACAACCTGAGCTGAATAATTCTCTCCCAGGTCAGATTCCTGTTAATCATTTATCAAACTCGTTATAACCACAGAAATAAACGACTTCCCTGAAAATAAGACCAGGACTCTGCAGTCTACAATCATCTACAGCCCAGGACCCTTCAGAGTCCTGGTCTGTAGATGAGTGTAGACTGCAGAGTCTTGGCCTGTAGACGAGTGTAGACTGCAGAGTCCTGACCTGTAGATGAGTG
>JARVJO010000039.1:20247322-20270477 GCA_031762555.1 Cynodonichthys magdalenae
GCATACAGGTCCTGAAGCGTGGGCAGGGGAGCACCAATGACTCTCTCAGCTGTCCTGATTGTTTGTTGCAGTCTGCTTTTGTCCTGCTGGGTGGCTGCTCCGAACCCGACTGTGATGGATGTGCACAGGACAGATTCTATGACCGTTCTGTAGAACTGGATCAGCAGCTCCTGTGGCAGACCCAGCTTCCTTTATTTCTGTAGGAAGTAAATCCTCTGCTGGGCCTTCTTCAGGATGGAGTCGATGTTGGTCACCCACTTCAGGTCTTGGGATGTGATGGTTCCCAGAAACTTGAAGTTTTTGGGTACACCGTCTGCCTTGTGGTACGGAGTCCTGATGACTCCTAGCTTGTGTTCCAATGGATGATGGGAGTCAAAACACAAATACTGGTCCATGTGGGTGTGTTTGCAGTATTCACATCACCAGAGACTGAGATGTCAAAATAATAGCTAAAAGTGTTAGCTAAATGTTAGTTAAAAGCTAAAATGAGTAAAAGTAAGGTAAAATTCTACAATAAAACCAAACTAGTTTTAAGGTTTTCTGAAGCCAGTTTTAAAGAAAACAATGATTTTGAAGGAGTTTGAGAGACCTAAAAGTATTTCTTTAAAGATACATTTTTACAACAAGAAAATTTGGTAAATATCTTGAAAAGAATGAAAATTACAAAATCAGAAGTGATGACATCATCTCCTGAAGGCACAGGAAGTTTCCAGCTCAGAATATGACTCGGCTGTTTCTTCAGTCTGCTTGCATCAGTTTAACTTTAGAAATCAATCAAATGACTGTGTGACCTCTGACCCCACAGAAACCAATACCCCAATGGAAACACTAAGGTGAGAAAACAGTTTGTTTGAAACTCAGATCTCTACATCTATTGACCAAATGATGAACGAAACAACACAAACTGAACACACGACCAAAAATAGAAACAGAACGTTTGGAACAACAACACCCTCAGTTTTGACCCCAAACTGAGCCGATAATGAAGCTGTCTCGAAACCTAAACTTCCTTTTTCTGTTTTCACCTCAAGAGTGAATCAATTTCTGTGAATCGTTCACCAAATGGAAAAGGAACTAATTGAAAGAACACAGAACCATTTATGGCTCCAAAGAAGGAAAAGAAACTTTACAGAGCTTGAAGCTGAATGCAGGAAGTGACCGAAGCGAAGATTAGAAAACACAAACGTGATGTTGCTCGAAGTTTTTTTGTTCCAGCTCCAGCAGAACCTCCCACCAACAAACTGCTGACGCACTTTCATGTTTGTGTTCTTTCCATCTCAGCACCTGACAGGTGGAGTCAGACCAAAACAGAGGTTACCTTTCAAGCAGAGACAAGCTTGCCTCCTCCTCAGTCAGTGTTTGTGTTGTGGTGCAGCAGGTGGGCGGGGCCTTAAACCTCAAGCCAATTATATAATTATCTGACTTTCAGCAGAGTCTGATTGTTGGAGGCCTTCATGCGTGCCGGCTTTGAGAAGAAATCTATCGACTCGGTTAGGTTTCACGGCACACCTGGGAGAAATATTTTCACCAACAATTTGTTAACGTGTCAATCAAAAATTTATTTAGGTTTCCATTAAATTCAGAGACTGTTTTACAATGATAATAAGAATTATGAGACATTAAACTTCAGTTCAGGAGTTTAAATTTGTTTTGCTGTAATATTCTGACTGACTTGTTGATCAGATAAGGTCAGATAATTGTTCAGCTGCAGACGGTTGATAAGCTGTTAACATGTTCAGACTTGTTCTGCTTGTTATAAAACTTTCCTCCCATGAAAGACACAAAATAACACCTTCATCCAGGAATGCAGCATTTTAAGGAAGTTTTTTTCTTGCTCAAGATTCTTTAAATGCTGTTGATGATGCAACCATAAACTGAAGTGCTTCTCAGATCGACTGAAACTCCTGTTTTTGACTTTCATTTGAAGATTATTTAGAGCTTCTTATGTGAGCACATGCAAACCTGTTCATTTGACAGGTTTTACTGATAAAATTGTGATTTTTTTTTTACAGTTTGGGTTTTTGTTGCAAATCTACATGAAAACGTGATATCTGTTTCACATTTGCAAACACTTTGTTTGCAAATTAGTTTACGAAGCAACACAAAATTACAACTATGTTTGCACATTTCTCCTTGGAGTCCCATTCTGCAATAACGTGACGTTTGCTTCACGTTCCTGCAGAACACGTCTGAATTTGTCACAGCTTCATAAAAAAATTGTCTTGATTTATTATTTATTTTTGCTTCCAGTTACACACTGATGGATTTTCCTCAGTTTTGATACATTGGAGCTCAGAGTTTGTGCTGGGGAGGACCCTCAGCTACTTCCAGTGTTTATAAAATTGACTGGTCTGAACTCTAACATCCCGTGTTGAGTTCCTCAGGGTTCTGTACTTGGTCCAAGGTTATTTATTTTATATGTGAATGACTTGGTAAATGTGTCAGGGCTTTTTAAATATGTTTTATTTGTAGATGATACTACATTTTGTTTGGGTAAAAATATATAACCAATGTTGGAAATCATGCAAACAGAATTTGTTAAAATACGGGGATGAGGATCAGCACCTCCAAATCTGAGTCCATGGTCCTCAGTCGGAAAAGGTTGGATTGCTCTCTCCGGGTTGGGGGTGAAGTTCTGCCTCAAGTGGAGGGGTTTAAGTGTCTTGTTCACAAGTGAGGGAAGAATGGAGCGTGAGATTGATAGACGGATCAGTGTGGCTTCTGCAGACTCTGTACCGGTCTGTTGTAGTGAAGAGGAAACTGAGCTGTAAGGCAAAGCTCTCTGTTTACCGATCAGTCTACGATCCAACCCTCACCTATGGTCACGAACTTTGGGTAGTGACTGAAAGAACAAGATCGCAGATACAAGCGGTCGAAATGAGTTTTCTCCACAGGGTAGCTGGACTCTCCCTCAGAGATAGGACGAATGGATGGATGGATGGAAGGATGGATGGATGGATGGATGGATGGGATTCTAATATTTTGCAGGTTATGTATTGGGCTCACAAAAACACATTACCTTCTAACATCTAATTGAATTTAGTTAAAAGAGAGAGTTGTTACAATCTCAGGGGAATAGAGATGTTTGTTAAACTTAAATTTAGAACCAGTTTGAAGGAGCGGTGTACTTCAATCCAAGGATTAAGATTATGGAATAATCTGGAGAATGAAGTTAAAAATGTCAGATGAATGTTTAAATTCAAGAGAATGATAAAAGTTGGTTTGTTAAAGAAATATAAAATAATGAGTCTCTGTATGAATTGTTGCTGAAGGAGTTGATGTTTTGGATTTTTGTAGATTACTGTTTAAATTGATTTTTGGGCAAAAAGAGGCAGATGGTTTATTTTTTTTCTTTCTGCTGCCTCGTTTTATTTGTGATTTGTATATTTTATTGCACATATAATTTTATTTGTTTTTCATAAAATGAATAAACTTAATAAAAAATAAGATATTTGACCTATTTTGAGGATTAATTAACGCTTTATTCACTTTTCATTAACAGCCAATAAAAAGTAGAAGCAGACGCACTTTATTACCAATACATAATTTAATTAGAAAAGTATCAAAAACAAAACATAAGAGGTGAGAGAGGAAGAACACAGTGACAGCCTCAGTGCAGTTCTACCTGACAGTTTACAGTTTGATCGTTCAGCTCCAACAGGGGAGCAGCTACAGAAAATAAAATAAAACCTTCAGATGAAAGAATCAGGCACAGTAAATCTGGAGATCAGGGCATTCCACAGACGCCTGCATCTCTCTGACCAGGTGCTGCTCATCAGATTCACCAAGACAATAAATTATTCTGAATTCCCTTTTAGCAACACGAGTGGAATACTAGTTTTAATTCAAGGATTAAATCTTGAAAATATTTGCTCCAGTTTCTTCATCTCCTTTCAGGAAATCATTTAAATTCTCAAAAGTTCAGAAACTGAAAATGTGGTTAGAGCTGAAGAGAAATTTTTCAGTTTTCTTCTAAGAAAAGAAAAAAGTACCAAAACATTTGTAAACCAACACTTTTACATGAAATAATACATTTTTTTTAGACAGTTCTGACCCTGCATTAGAAAGAAAAGCAGTTATTTGTTTCCCTGCCTGGGAGCACAAATCTTTAATGAGTAGCAGCAAAAAACCCGAAGTCTACAGCCTGCGTAGGTCCTGAGTGAGCAGCAGCTGTTCTACACGTGGAGAGGACAACAGCAGGTCATCACTTTAATAAATATTCTACATTATCAGACATGAAACACAAACATTTGTCTTTTTAACAGTAAATGCAGCTAAAATACTCATTCAGGTCACACACACATAAAAAAACAAAACACACTTTGTGGCAAAAAACAACAACAAACCAGACGGTAAATATTCAAATCAAACTGGTTTTGTTTGGTTTCAGTGCTTTAGCTTTTCTTGGCCCGGGACTGTTTGTAATGTTTCTGATGAAAACAGAAAACAGGTGCAGTTTGGTGTTTCAGAGCCTCAGGACGACACTTTGGACCAAAGTTTTTAGCAGCTTTGTGGACCGTTGCGTCTCCGGAGGACAAAGTCTGAGGAGGTCGGTCATAGAGGACCCGAGCAGTGGATGTCGTCGAGGGTGAGGAGTCCTGCGCTCAGCGGGGCCCCTGTGGAGGTAGATGATGAAGAGGAGGAGGTGAGGGTGTGGAACTGCAAGGAGCTCTCCTTGATGTGCTGGATGAAGAGCTTCCTCTCGTCCTCGGGGGTCTGGCCGTTCTGGGCTCGAACGATGCAGGTGGGCCGGTGCAGGTTCAGCATGTAGACCAGCTGCTGCTTCTGCTGCTTCAGCTCCTCGATCTGAGCCTTCAGGTCTGCGTTCACGCTCTCCAGCTTCTCCGACTCCTGAAGACACCAGTTCAAAGGTCAAAGATGTGGAGTCTGTTGTTTTATCATGTTTATAAATAAAAACAATTAGACTGAAATGATTTATTTACCATCTGCAGGGACTCGGTCTTCTCCTTCTTCTTGTTGCGGCACTTAGCAGCTGCAATTTTATTTCTCTCTCTTCTCCTCTTTTTCCTCTCGTGCTCCTCTGGTGTCAACTTTAAAAAACAAAACAAGTGTCAACACAAACCCAGCTACAGATTCTAAATATACACCGTCTGAGTTCGCCTCACCTCTCTCTTGAGCCCGGCCCGGCTCGACGGTCTCTCGTAGGCCCGGTCCGAGCTGGACCCGTCGGAGCTGACGTCGGCGCTGAGCCCGTTGGACAGGCGCTTGGTTTGGATGGCCAGACGCAGCTCCCCTTTCACGATGGGCGTGAAGCTGGCGAAGTCGTCCAGGGTGAGCGAGCCCGGCGGGGAGAGGCAGGGCACCAGGGCCGAGCAGCTGATGTCGGCCAGAGACGGACCTGGATGTTGCAGCATCATTCTGTGAAGAAAAACAGCTGACTCATCAATTCATGTTCAACAGAACAACATGTCAGATCTTATATATGAATAAAATAGATATTAGTAATTAAAATGACAGAAATAATCTTTATTATCACAACTATAAATGATCTTGTTTGGAAGTGATGTAAGAAAAGTTTGATCAGCTGCAGTTTCTGCTGAGTAATGATGACTTCAGGTTAATGTGAGGAGAAACAAACAGAACTAAATGTCAGGTTATGTAAGAAGTTTCTGTTCCAAGAATCAAACAAAGACAATACCTGAAGTCAAGGAAGTGAATAAAAAAAAACATTAAATGGAGCTTGTTTGTTGTGAAAACATACAAAGATTAATGACTGACAGCTCCATGGGCTATTATTATTATTATTATTAGTAGTAGTATTTTAATTATTATGTTATAAAACTAAACAAAGCTGCACAAAGTGACTTAAATGATTAAAGTCTGAAACTAAGTTTCACCTGCAGCTCAATGATTTGACAGAAATAATTAACTTTAATTATAATAAAAGCACTTAAATCTGAAACTTTAAATTACATTTTGGTTTTTACAGCAGATTAATCCGTAATAAAATTCCTCAAATGTTTTAATTCAAACTTTTTTTAAATAATAAAATGTGCTTTAGAATATATTTTGTTATTAATATTGGTTAAAAAGAACAATATTTAAATTATTAAATAGTGAATTTTAGACACTTCTGTTATTTTAAATCTTAGAAAAAGTTTAAAAGTTGTAGAGAAGTTATAGAGAAAGCCTTTGTTATTAAATGTTTTACAAAAAAAAACAATAAGATTATTACTAACCAGACTCTTTTCTACACGTTTTATTTTCATATTTAACAAGTTTAATATTTGTTGTTCAAAATGCGCTGCAGGAATAAACTTTAGTTTGAAAAGTTAAAAAGTTACATTCACAGCAGATCAGATCTAAAGCATAAAAAGTCAAATAAAAACACTTTAAAAAGTAGAAAAATTTACAACAAATTAATTCAATTTGAGATTTTTGGATTAATCCAACAGAGACGTGTCTCGGAGCGCGCGGAGCGCACAGGGAACCTCTCCGCTCCTCACCGGTAACAAACCCCGCCGGCTTCCCGGCTTCCCGGCCTCCCTCACCCCCCTTCACCCGGAAACCAGCCGCCCACCTACCTGTCAGGAGTCAAAGGGATCCGGTCTGAAGGTCTGCTTGTTCAGAAGAAATGAAAGCTCTCAGCGTGTGTCGCGTGTTGGAGCAGCTTTCAGCTGTGCGCGCTCTGTTGCATCACCTGCTCTTTATAAAGCTCAGAGGGGGCGGAGCCAGTGACGTAGCAAGAAGCCTGCTCGCGAGACAGGAGGAAGGGAGGGGAGCCGAGAGATGACATCATTCTATTTATAGGACTGTGATTGTGTGATGATGCAACCCAGCAACCCTGAGTTAATCTGCCATAACAGGACTGCACCTCCTCCTCCTCCTCCTCCTCCTCCTCCTCCTCCTCTGTTCTCCTCCTCCATCCTTTTCCCGCAGCTTTTTAGCTGTTTCCTCCTAAATCTCACCTCTAAATCTTAATCTCATCCTTTTCAGCACATATTTTCCTGTTTGTTGTCATTTATTGAGGTTTTTCTCCTTTTCAACTTTCTCTTCTCCTTCCTGAAGTTCGACACATCAAAACACAGAAAACAAAGAAAACCACAGTTTTTATGTTTTTCTCTTCTTAACTTTAGTTTTATTCTTCTGTAAGACTTCAACTCCCACAAAACAAACAAATAAACAAACATGATGAGGTCATCTGATGTTTTGGAGTTACGGCAACGACAACCCCAAAAACCCCTCAGGACTGAATAAATATTTGGGTTAACTGGTTCCATCTCCGGTAAAACATACAAATATTCAGCTCCAGCTGGTTAATGTCACGTTTCTTTACTTTTACCTCCAACTTCAGATAAAATGCTTCAGATCTTCACTCCGTGCTCTCGCCCAGTTTTCTGACTCTGACACACATTTCCATCCCTGCGAGGGAATCAGCCAGTTCAGGCTGAGTGAGACCAGATGGGTATTTATTGTTGCTTACATCCCCCCATCAGGGGGATAAAACCATCACCCCCCCCCCCCCCCCATCAGGGGGATAAAACCGTCACCCCCCCATCAGGAGGATCAATCCGGAGAGGACAGATGAGGGGTTTCCTTCCTTCAAGAACTGTTCTAAGATTAGTTAAAAACTGTTGAAATTATTTAAAGGTTCGTCTGAAAGGTAAGAAATGTTTGTTTTTGTGTGTGTGGTTTTATAATCTGAGGTGTGTGTGTGTGGGGGGGGGGGGGGGGGTAAAGTTACCTCATTGAGTCTCTTAATTCAATCAGATTATCCCGTTGAGTCGCCCGCTGAGACAGATTTCCTGAAACGAGAAGCTCAGTTTGTTTCTTCCTGAAAAACACAGAAATCTAAATCTTATTTAAGGACTAACAGGTCGTCCTGTTCGAGGATTTGTGTCAAAAAAAGCTTCCACTACTGAAAAATCTTCTTACTGAAATCTCCTGAAGCTAAAAACAAACATTTTCCATGTAAATCAGCGGATAATGTTGAGTTCATTCAGAGGAAATCCTCCCTCTGGTGCTTTACAGATGGATTAAAGGGATCAAATGAGCATCAAGGAACAAAATAAACAGTTCAGTTTCATTCTGGATCAGAATTTATGTGGAAAACTTTTCATTTGATGTATCAAAGCAGAAGTTTCCAAACTTTATTCAGCTTTGTACAAATATTGAAAATAATCCAAAAATGTGAAAAAATTAATAAAACATTTAATGAAGGCTGCTTTTTACATCATGGCAACAAAGTTTTTTATGACCAAACCCAAATTTAAAACAACATAATGAAAAATAATAAAAATACAACTAAAGAAAAGTAGCAAAATAAGAATAAAACTGAGCAAAATAAGAAAAACAAACTCTAAGATAAATAATCTAAATGCTTCAGAGCACAGAGGAGCTCCTTCTGTTCAAATCTAAATCAACCAAATTAGAATGAACTCTTTAAAATGTCAAAGTGAGTTATTAATACACAATGTTTCCTGTGAGTCACAAACAGTTAATGTTAAACCTGTAATAAACTCAGCTGATCAGTAACCAGGAGAAATCACTCCCGTCTTTATTCTTCCTGTTCATAAAACATGAGTTTAGACATAAAGCTTTTTTCGTCTTCTTCTTTTTTCCTCAAGTGTATCTAAAAAAACTCAATCCAAAGTGTGAATTTATTAAAGCTGAATAATATATTTGACATTTTTCAGTTTCTGTGTTTTTCTAACGAGCTTCAGAAAATACAAAAACACAGTTTTAAACCCTAAAATTCATTAAATAAAATAGAATTGTTTTTTTAAATGAGATTTTGATGTTAAAATAAAAAAAACATCAGAGCTAAACTTTGGAAAATCTTCATCTGAGAGCAAATTATTTAAAAAAAATTTCTAAATCATTTATTAAGAAGAAGAAAAAGTATTAAAAGTTAAAAATCAAATAATTAAAAAGTTGAATAAAAGTTGTAGCATTGAGAGGTGGGTTTTTAAGATATTTTAAAAAAGCATCTTTTTTAGATAAATCCTATTGTTTTTCTAAGTTTTAATATTAAATTTAAGTATTTGTAGAATTTTTATCAAAAAGAGTTAAAAAGTTTAAATATAAACTTGAATTTCTTGAATTTTAAACCTATTTTTACTCATTTTTTTCTTCAACTTTTATTAAAACTTTTACCTTTAAAATAATTTAGTCAGTTTAGTTCGGTGTAAAATGAGCTTCTGTGAATTTTAAAAGTATAGAATATAGAACTGTTCCTTTTTTAGGTGGGGGAGGGGGTTAAAAACCCCCTCAACATTTCCCTGCAAATGGCAACATTTTTCATTAAAACAGTTTTTCTTGTAACTTTAAAGAAACCTTTTCTTCTGAACTCATTATGTTTCATCACTTCATAAGTTCATTTCCTTCCTTGTTGCACAATTTCCAACTAAAACCTTTTTGTCATAAAGAAACTTCCAGTTTCTCCTGCTGCTGCAGAGCAAACATCCACTTTCATTTTCACCTAAATGTCCTAAAGCTGCAGCTGTTTTCATCTTTCCAACCTTAAAGTGTGTTTTTAAAGCAACAGCATGTTTGTCAGAGACTACAGAGGGCGTGTGGCTCATAAACCTGGGGTGTCATGGTGAAAAACAGGCGTCTAGCTGTAAACAGCAGGTTAATGATCAGACAGGTGGTGTTCCCCGCTCCGAGCAGGTGCCTCTTCAACTGAACATTTGCTGACATGACAGGAGGGTTAAAGGGCAGAGCTGCAGCGATAAGAAACAAACAAATAAACACATTTTCTCACGAGAACACGCTCACTTTTAATGTTTCTCCAGCTAATCCACCAACAAACAACCAACATTTAAAATTATAACTAAAAAAAAACTCTGAATAATGAGAAAAGCGGATCAATAAAAGCTAAAGGAAGCAACACGTTACTTAAAAAGTAGAAAATGTAAACAGCTAAAAGCTAAAAATAAAGAAATGCTATCTAAATGAAAAAGTTAAATGTAGCACAAGGTACCTAGAAGTAGCAATAGGTGAACTAAAAACAGCAAAATGTTAGCTAAAAGTTAAAAAAGGATAGTTAGAAGCAAAATATTAGCTAACAGCTAGCAAAAGTACAAACAGAGCTAGTAGCTGAAGCAGATTTCAAACACATTTCCTTCAGGAGCAGAAAAGATCTCAGGAAAATATTGTTAAATGAAGCTAAATATAATTAGCTAAAATATCACAAAGTGTTCAGAAACTTGTGGGGAAAAAAACAATTTATTGTGACTCATTATTTAGCTGGATCAGCATTCATATTCAAAACATGTTTTCCATCACGTTTCTGAGCTTCACAGGAAGCAGCTGAACTGATTACTGTACACATGATCCGCCCGCTTCTGCAGAACCTGCTCCGGTTCTGGATCTGAAAGACAAACGGGAAGCAGGAAAAAGTCATTAGTTTCCAGGTGGGCGTGAGCTCTTCATCAGGAAGGTATGTGAAGAAAGGCATTTCCAGAATAACCGATGAAGCATCGCCTCGAGGACAGAAACCTTCAGACAAAAACACCAGACCGCCGTCAGAACCAAACTTACACACATTTAAATGCAAATAAATTGCAAATGGAATATTTTCAACATTATTGTTGCAAAAAAATTTAAAAATAAAAGAAAGATTTTTAAATCCAGAATTATTTTCTTCATATTTAGCTTCTAAGCAGCCAGACAGTTTTCAGACAGTTTTCACCTTGATCTACTAAACCCTGAGACCGGCCCAACAAATTCACAAAAATCTGATTTTGTTTCCAGTTTTTATTTGTTAAATGAGAAATCCCACTAAACTAACTGATGTGAGTAAATGTAAAGCCACTTTCATGTTTACATTTAAATAAATTCTGAAAGTGGCTTCACAGCTCGATTAGTTTAGTGGAAACTGTTGACATAACTTGGTTAATTAAATCCAACAACCTGTGTTTTCAGTGAAACTTGGTGGTTTGGAGACTTTTTTTCACTAATCATCATTCAGGTCATTCAGGTCTTTGAGTTTTAGCTGATATTTTGCTCAGTTTTAGTCTTGGAATTTGTTCATTGTCTTCTTGTTGTTTAGCAGATGAAGCTCAGCATCACCTGTGGTTTTATAATCCAGAGGTTGCAGGTTTGAGCCCGGGAAAGAAAATCACAGTTTATCACAATAAGGTGATTTCCCCCCAGCTGTTAGGTGGTCTCATCGGGACGAGCAGCATTCACGAGGGAGTGTCCAGAATGTCTCACGACATGTCTCCGAGTGTCTCAGTTTCCTCCCTTGACTCACAGAAACTCAGAGTTCCGTTGCTTTACTTTTTGAAACATGTTCAGAAACTTTGTGTAACATAATTTCTCTGAAAACAGTGACGGAGTCACAAGTGTCTCAAACCCAGCTCCGATACGTCGTGGGCGTCTCTGACTCACCAGGACCAGCACCCGGCTCCTGACCGAGCCGAACTTCTGATTTATAAACACTTTTAAAAGTTTACAAAAGGCTGACTCAGCATTCAGACGAGTATTTAAAAACTGGTAGCAGATTAAATCATAAACACAATGGGCAGATGGGAACGAAGCAAGCCCAGGCAGTAAAATAATGTGCATGGCCAACAATACAGGTGCAGAAAAAAAAGCCATGAGGCTCAGCTTATCTAAACGGTTTGTACCGTCCTCAGCTGCAGCTGATCTTCAGCCTGAAATACAAAAGTACAGTCCTGGCATCTTTTACACGTCATCAGTCTGATTCTTCTGAAGAACAGGATGATGATGATGATGCTGCTGATTAATAGAAACACAACATGCGGTTCAGACAGAAAGAAAATTTCCCTAACTTTTTCCAAACAGAAGCTCCCTGTGTATCGAGGACAAAAACTGACATAATTAAAAATAAAAGCAGAAATATATAAATGGATCAATAAATGAATAAATATACTTAAAATGCACCAATTAAATTTAAAAAGAACTTTACTACATGTTTTATAATTTAATTGACCTTCATATTTGTTTAGTTACAATAAATTATATATTTTAGCAGATGTTTTTACATTTGACTGTTTTTAAAAATATGTTTTTTTGTTTTTCAACTGGAATTTCAATACATACAACACATCAGCATCTCTTCATAACTACACAAACACACACATACATCTATCCAAATAATATATTTTTATAGTATATTGCAGTTGCTTCCTAAAATTATAAGCAGTGCTTTGTTTAATGCTATGTGGTAGTGAGTTCCATTCATGCATTGCTCTAAACATCACTGTTTGCTGAAATGATGTGTCTCCTAAATTATAATATTTAATTATTTTTATAGGTGTTTTCATTCTTTGTTTTAAACTAAACTTTAAACTTTAAGCTAAACTGAGGCAGCAGCAGCTCAGTAGATCTGCACATGGATCCTGCTCCTTCCTGTATGTTGACCAATAGGAGAGAAGCTGACCAAAGAAGCTCCGCCCACCTTGTATACATAATGACGCAGAAATGTATAAGATAAAATACAAACAGGAGACAGAGAAATGTAAAAGCAACACATGGAAATAAATAATAATAATAAATAATTAAAAATAAACGTTTAAAAGACACAGGTGCATGAACAAATAAAATAAAAAAAATACATATTTTTAAAAACAATAAAATGTAAATTATGTGCTAAAATATATAATTTATTGGAACTAAGCTGGAAAAATAAATATTAAAGGTCAATTAAATGATAAAACATGAGGTAAAGTTCTCCTTTTTTTAATTTAATTGATGCATTTTAAGTGTTTATTTATTTATTGATCCATTTGATATATTTCTGCTTTTATCTTTAATTATGTCAGATTCTGTCCTCCATACGTGTGTTGGTTTTCACTTTATGATCAGCAGGAAGTTGCTCCACCAACACATTACTGCTGATCTGTCTGAAGCGGTAAACAAGAGTAACCACTGTCAGGAAATGTTGTCCTCACATTTCATTATAATATTCATAAAAAGCTGGAGATGAAAACAAAAACATGAGGATTAATTTTTAAAATATTCAAACCCAACCTCTGCCTGTTTGGTTTTGTTTCCTTCTTTTCCATCATTCAACTTTTATTTAACTTCCTCCTTGTCAAACCGATAAATTAAATAAAGTTCCGGAATGAAAAGCTGCAAATGAAAACAGTGGAACAATTTCACAACCATGTTATCAATACAAACACCAGGTCATCTACGAATGCTGCTTAAAGCTCTATCATACAAAGAAAATGAGGGTTTTATTAGTGCCTCTGGCATGTAGAGCTTACACACTCTGAAGGATTTCACTGTAAAAAAAACTGTAAATTTCTGGCAGCAGGGGCGCCAGTAATTTACAGTTTTTTTTTTACAATGCAATTACTGTAATTTATTTTAACAGCATAATACTGTAAATTGTATTACTGTAAAATAACTACAAATTACTGTTAGCAAATACACCCACATTGTACTGTTATTTTACAGTTTATGTACTGTAATTTAATTTAACAGTATGTAACTGTATGATAAGAGTAAAATGCTAGTTTTGTCGTAATTTACAGGATGTGCATATCAGTTTACAAAATGAAATCTGCAAATTCCCATGATTCCATCCAAATTTACAAAATAAATAAGAAAACAGATTCATTAAAATGTTCTTTTTATTCACAGACAAATTTCTTAATGTCATCTTTTGTGTAATTATGATTCCAACCTCGGTTGTTAAATAAAAATTGTCATTAACAGTAAAAATTTCAGGTAAAATGGCAGCAACATCAGTGTGATGCTAAAGAAAAACAACAGCAATAACACAGATTCAACAACAGTATAACAGAAAGGCATCACAGTCTAGTTTGGACACAAGTCTTTTGCACAAACAAGTGTTAATGACAAGAAAAGTATAATGAAGAAAGACAGCACTAAATTAAAAATAGCTGGACTGCAGCATTTGATTATTGTCCACATTAGAGCCTGTAAAACAAAGAACAAAAGAGCAGCACAGTGTTACTGACAAACTATAAAAATATAAAGTAGCTTAATCAATAACTGAGCTATTTAACCTGTAGGTTCTACAGTAGTCAGATTAGTACTTTCAGTACTGTAACTGTAACCCCCCCTCGCTAAATCAGCTACAATTTATTCACAAAACAATTCATGACAGAAGCATAATCTTACTATCTGAACTTGTAGACTGAAGCAGACGTACATTATCCAAAGACAAGCTCACAAATAAATCTTGTCACTCAAAAATGAATCCTGACTTGACTGATAGAACCAGCAGCCGACAGCGTTTGAAAAGGTTCTAACAGATAATAGTGGGACTTGTAAGGGACTGTTTTTTTTCCCATTTAAAAAAAAATACTTTATTATGCTGGTAAATATACAATTATTTACTGCCTAGCCTACTAATTTAACTGTAAATTAAGATTATGTGTAGTTATTTCATAGTATTTTATTGTTGTTATGAAATACTGTAAGATACTGTAAAAAAATGACAGGAATCTGTTCCAGTGCACGTCTGAAAAGACTCTATCGATGTGGAAGAGTACGTACAGGATTTAGAACACACAGACCCACTCAGGGGACTTATTTCTAAGGGAAAGTTCTGCAGACTTCAGCAAGACAATAAACAAATAAATCCTGAAAAACTGAGATAAAACAGAACAACCCAATGTTTATCTTGGACCCTAACCTGAACCAAACCGGCTCAGAAATCCTGAATTGTGTCGTGTTTCTGTGAGGATTTTTACCGATGCACACCGCCCCTCAGAACAGCTGCTGGAGCCGTGGCTAATGTGGCTAAAATAGCTAATGTGGCTAATGTGGCTAACGTCGCTGCTGATTATAAAGCAAACCTGTTCCTGATTCACATTCCAGTGAGGCACCTTTTAAAAAGATGACATCTGCATCTAATCAGGGTGGATGTGTTTGTAGTAGTGTTTTTATTTCAGGCGCCCCAGACATCAGGAAAATGTTTGTCCTGAGAGGCACAGATGCACGCCGCGCCCCCACCCCAGCAGGCAGACGGGTGCTGAAAAGTTTATGAGGTCAGGGTGGTAATCCAGATTGATGCAGCGATGTGAAGTCACTGCTGACACTGACGACTATTAATACCGAATGATTGGAGCGCAGCTAAATATTACTTCTCTATTTTTGTATTTGAAGAGTTCATGTTGGTGCAGAGTGTGACGTCATGCAGAACATTTCAAATATTTACATTTTTTATCTACAGATCATCGCTTCTGACAACCTTCTGTTGTCTGGTTCACAAAAATGTAACCAAACCTGACAGATAGAAGAATAATTCAAATGTATTTAAAAGGTTTATAAATACTTTAAAAACATTATTTTTCAAATCTGCTCAGCTACTGCCTCTATTTTTTGTCTTCATGTGCTACATTTAGCTTTTAGCTGTCGATCTGCTACTTTTAATTTATAGTTTATAGTTGGCCTATAATTACCTTTAGGTAGCATTTTGATATATAGCTACTGTTTTTCTGGCTACCATCTTGCTACTTTTAGCTATCATTTGGCTTTGGCTAGCTTGTCTTTTACATTCAGCTTTTTCTTAAGTTTAGCTTTTATTTTATTTCAACTTTGCTACTTTTAGCTAGCTTTTTTGACTTTTTGTTTTTGATTAACTTTTAGCTACATTTAGCAAACCTTTTGCAAAGTTTAGCTAGAATTTGCTACTTTTGACTACCATTCTGCTACTTGTAGCTTTTAGCTAGTCTTTTGCTACTTTCAGCTACCATTTGGTTTTGGTAACCTTTTGTTTACTTTTATCATTTAATTAGGTTTAGCAAGCTTGTAGCTATTTTAGCTCAAATTTGCTAGTTTTAGCTAGCTTTTTTACTTTTTTAACAGACTTTTTGAAAATTTTAGATATAATTTGCTACTTTTAGCTACCATTTTGCTAGTTGTAGCTTTGTAGTGTTTTGCTACTTTTGGCTGCCATTTGGCTTTTGCTAGCATGTCTTTTACGTTTACCTTTTTTTTACGTTTACCAAGCTTTTTGCTAATTTAGCTCAAATTTGCTATTTTTAGCTACTTTTCTAAAACTAGTAGTATAACTTTATTTACAAAATAAAAACATGGAGATCTCCTTTTGTTCTTAAAACTTTATCTTTGACTTCTTATGCTACCTTTATTTTTTAGCTAGTCTTTTAGCTTTTAGCTAGCCTTTTAGCTTTTAGCTAGCGTTTTAGAGATTTTATCACAAAACGTGTGAACTTTCAGCTGTTTAAACTTTCTGCAAACAAATTCTTCTTACATTCACACTTTTCTAGTTTCTATGTTTGTTATGTTATGTTTTGTCAGCTGAGTTTCTCACAGAAGGAAGTCTCAGATTCTTTGGTTACCTTGAAACAAACATCTTTTTGGCTTGCTGACTCTGAGTTCAGGAGGGTCGGTCCAGCAAACTCCTGTAGCCTTCGGCTCACCTCCGACCTGAGAGCAACCAGGATTCCATCAGTTTCATTATGAGAGAACAAATTCAGGTTGACAAGAAGTTTCTCATTTTGAGAATCTCAGTGGGAGAGAGAGAAAGTGAAAGGCAGAAGTTTGGTTCTGACTTTTAAAGCTACAGAGAAAGATAAAAATCTAATTATTTTCCTGTCTGTTTAAATAATGACTGCAGATAAAAATCAACATTTCCTGCCTTAAACTTTACGTTTTACTGCCTTTTTGAGTCTCTTTGATCAAGTCTGGATCAGTTTTTTTTACCTCTTGTTGATGAAATCCTACCAAAAGTTCACAAAATGTTTTACTTTAGGCCTTTTAGGCACTTTAACCCAAACTATTAATAAAACAGAAATGATTTTAGCTCTTTGTGAAGTTATATTTACATTTGTAAAAACTGCTTCAGTGAAGAAAATAAACGGACAAATTGAGAGTGAAACAAATAAAAAATCCTCAAATCAACATTTATGGCGTCCACAGCTAACCAACCAGGTAGTTCAGTCAGGTTTACAGATAAAAAGCTAAAATTTAGTTTGGTAGTAGCTGAGAATCATTTTCAAAACATACATTAAGCTCATATTGCATCTCATCATTCAACCAAAATGACATAATTTGTCAATTTAAGAGGAAAAGTGCTTTAAAGTTCAATATAAGGCTTTTAATTTTTACCCACATTTTTTTAAAGTTAGTTTTTCATTTGGCTCAGACTGCTGGAGACTAGTTGGAGGCAAACATTGTGAGAAAATACCTATAAAATTTGAACAACTTGTTCACTAAAAAGGTTACCAAAATAATACTTTAAAATGAAGACATTTAAATAAAGGATGTTTGGGGATGAGCTCCCTTCGACCTGCTGAAACCTGTCCTTTCAAAGTAAAAGTAAGAGTTATCACAATGTTTCTTGTCAATCTGCTCCTGAAGCTAATTTCAGTTCCTCTGAAAGGTCTCCACATGTGAACGTAGTTTTGAAATAAAACGCTGTTTTCAGACACGATCTCATGACAACGTGTTGTTGTTTATGTCAACCTCTATCCTCTTTAGCTGCTTTATGGTAAAAGTCCCGAACAGAGCAAAGACATGATTTATTGTGCAACAAATTCTGTCTTTATGGAGAAAAACAGAACCACTGTTTTGATATTTAATTTGTGTTTTCAATTTCTGTTTAACAATCCTCTTCCTCATCCAGATGCCTGAATCCAGATCAGAGTTCATTGTTCTGATTTTGACCTTTCATGATGATGATGATGATGATGATGGTGATGATGATGGTGAGGGGTGATGTTCAGTGACTGTTCCCGGTTCCCTGTAGGCTGTCCGGTAAAGACACCATCAGGATGAGATGCTTTATTTCCCGGAAGGGACGAGGATGACGTAATGGGTTCCCTGCAGTCAATAAAAGATGAGGAAGAGGAGGAGGAGGAGGAGGAGGAGGAGGAGGAGGAGGAGGAGGAGGAGGAGGAGGAGGAGGAGGAGGAGGGAAGCTGTGCCGCTCTGTTTCTCTTTGAAATAAAGAAAAATAAAATGCTTTTGTTTAGTTTGACAGTAACATTCAAATCTTAATTTCTCTTAAAATCATGTTTATTTTTTAAATTAAATTTAAATGATATTGAATATTATTAGGTCTAAAATGGGCTGAAAATAATATATTTCAAATGTGCTACTCAGATTTTATCTTTCATTTCAGAGAATAATATATCCAATGGTTCAATGTGACAGTTTCCTCCAGCTGTTTTCCAAATATTCAAAATGCAGGTATGCACTTAATGTAAACAAAACACTTATGATACATTTACATAAATACACACCAGTGAATCAAGCTAGTTTTAGATTTTTCTATCCCAAATGGCTCCTTGGCTGTTCCTGTTGGTAAACACACATACACATTTTAGCTGTTCCTGTAGGTAAACAGACAGACTTTGTCTGTTTTTGTAGGTAAACAAACACATTTTAGCTGTTTCTGTAAGTAAACACACACATTTTAGCTGTTCCTGTAGGTAAACACACACACCTTGGCTGTTTTTGTAGGTAAGCAAAAAAATGATTTGTGTATGTGTGTGTGTATATATATATACAGTATATGCACATATATATATATATATATATATATATATATATATGTAGTTTTTTTGTGTTTTTGTTTTTGTTTTACGTTTTTCTGTATTTTGTTGATTTTGATGCAGCTTGGTTGTTTGTTATAGGTGATGTTTCCTTCAGCTCTTGTTACGTCATCCTTTCCGGGAAGCTGCAGCTCCTCCTCCTTCATCGGGGGATGTCCAGGAAACCTGCTCCTCTTCCTCCCTCCTCCTGATGGATGAACAGATGGATGGATGCTGCACAGAACGATGCAGGCAGCTGTACGGAAGCCGTCAGGTTTGATTTGCAGCTTCGCTCTTTTACTCAGCAGGTTCCGGTAAATGAGAGCTGCTGCTGAAACAGATCTGCAGCCCGGACTGATGGACGGGAAACCAGAACCTGTTGGAGGTCTGATTCTGGGAAGGACTTTTAACAGCTGATCCTCCTTTTTTACCGTTTGTTTTTCCTTCCTGAATCAATAAATCTGTCTGAGCCCCTCCTGCTGAACAAACAAACAACCTGTCAGATTTCTGCTGATTGGTTCCGTTTAATCAGAAAGTGCAACAAATTACAAAAAATGTTTTTTAAAATATCTTAAGAAGTGGTGTTGCTGTGGCAACCATAGAAACATCCTGGTTTCATGTCAGAGAGAACTAAATTAGGCTCCAAACTCAGACATTAATTATTATAATAAAGTGTTTGATTTGATAAAAGCTGTCCATCATCATCATCATCATCTGTTCTGTTCATTAACATCAGGTTCTGTCAGGTAAGAACAGAAACACCTGTTTTCTCTGGTTTCAGTCTGAGTTTAATGATAAAAGTCCCTCTGCAGCAGAAACACATCAGGTCCATGTAAACAGTTCTGATGTGGTTCTGATTCATCGTTATTAGAGGAGCTGAAAGCCATAAAGTGATGAGTCATGCTTCAGTCAGATCATCACATAATTTCATGCTTCATGAACTTCGGCTCACGAGTCTTTAAAAAACAATGAAACATTAAATAATAATAATAATAAAAATATTCTGTTTTTATATTGACATGTTGCCGTCATTATTTTGTGTTGTGAAGATTGATGTCTGGTCTTATTATTAGTCATGTATTTGTGACAGTTCTGGTACTTTTGGACGGGCCAGCCCCTCCTGACTCACTTTGTTTTCTGCTAACATAAATTAGCTCTGCATCATGTGACCTCTTTGTTTTTCTCCCTTAAGGCTCCTTCTTGTGCTCCAAAAACCACCTGGAAACACCTGGAAACGAGAACTTTTCAGATATCAGTTGATCGTTTCTCTTGAAGTTTCGGTGTGATTTGAAGCTTTGTGCCGAGTCGGGTCAAAGGTTCAGGCAGCTGGAGGACAATAAACCCAGAGAGTCACAGTTTACTGCTCCAACTGGTCCAACTGTGTGACTTTTCATTGGTTCTGCATCATTTAACAAACACTCTGACATTTGGTGATACTCTTCCTGTTAGTTAAAGGTCAAGCATTAAAGATGGCAGTTTTACTCCAGGAATAAAAAGTGATGAGTCATAGGGATTACAATAATATGAAACTGGGAGATATTTCTGAAAAATTAAATTGTGTTACACCCAGTTATTGTTTTACCGACTGAACCAGTTTATCTTCATAAAGACCAAACTAAATCCAGTACAATAGAAGCTAAAAGTAGCAAAAATAAGCAGAACATTAGCTAAAAGCAGAAAATTCATCAAAATTAGCAACAAATGCTAAAGCTGAAATTAAGCATAATAGTAGCTAAAATTAGCAAAACAAGCTAAACAATGATGTACTTAAAATGAGCAAAACTGTATGTGATTAGTAAAATGGTGGCTAAAAGCTGCATTTAGCTATTTAGAATCTAAGAATAGCAGCTAACCCAACACCAGCTAAAAGTAGCAAAACATCAGCTAAAAGCAGAAACACAGTAGCTAAAATTAGCCTATAGCTAGTAAAACATTAGCTAAAAGTAGAAATATAGTTCCTAAATAATAAAAGCAGCACATAGCTAATGTAGAATCTAAAAGTAGTAGAACATCAGCTAAAAGTAGAAATATAGCAGCTAAAAGAATCATATAGCTAGCTATAATCTAAAAGTAGTAGAGCATCAGCTAAAAAAAGGAACTGTAGCTAAAAGTAGCATATAGCTATATAGCTAATTTAGAAAAGGATTATAAAAGTATTGCTTCAATAAATCTGTTTTTAAAAAGGATCAAAGTTAAATTGTTAACCAAATATGTAATTGTTTAATTTGTACTGTAAGAGTTACGGTTTGAGTAGTTGAATTTTTTGTTTTGTTTTATTATTATTTGATTATTTGTTAAAAAATTTGTTGAAAATAGGGGCAGATATTATAAGATTTTTTTCTTCTTCTGCTACCTTTCATTTTATTTGATTTGTATTGTTTTGTTGTATGAAATGTGTTTTTTTAAATGAAATGAATAAATTTTTCTAAATTAAAAAAAAAATTAAAAATCTAGAAACTAAAAGTAGTAAAACATTACCTAAAGTTAGAAATATAGTAGCTAAATGCAAAAAGCAGCATATAGCTATGTAGAATCTAAAAGTAGTAGAACATCAGCCTTAGCTAAAAGTAGAATACCTACAACCTAAAAGTAGTAGAACATCAGCTAAAGTAGATATATTGTAGCTAAAAGTAGCATATAGCTACCTACAACCTAAAAGTATAAACATCAGCTAAACGTATCATAATACCTTTCAAAATATTTAGTAATCAAATTCTCTATAGAAATACAGTGAAATTCTGCTCTAGTTTTATTGTCTAAAAGTTACAGAACACTAAAGTCAGAGCATAGAAGTTTAGTTTACAAACAGCTAAAATAGCTTAAATCTGTGGAAGTATTTAAACTGAACAATGGTACTGATGGAAACTTTAAATGGAAAAACTGAATCTGAGGTGTTTCAGAAGGTCAAACACTTCTAATGAACTCCATGATTCAGTCTCCATTTCTTCATTCCTCCTCCTGATCTCTCACCTCTGCTCATGATTAAACTTGGCTTTGAGGTCAAAGGTCAGCCCTGCGGTTCGACTGTGGTCGTGATGCAAGAGTTTCATTTTAGCAGCTGCTGTTTGAGTTTCAGAGCTGAAACTGGACGATGAAGTCATGTGACTGCGTGGGACAGAAAGGATCAGAGGTCAGTGATGTAATCGCAGCCAGGAATTTACAATGTGTTGCTTTAAACAGTCAAGTAAAATGTTCCTGCTTGCTGACTGCCAAGTGACAAAATGTATATTTATATTTAAAGTGAGGCTAAAGTCCTGTTGAAGGCAGGTAAAGTCATCAAATAATCAAGTTCTATTTTAGTTTTTAATTTGTTCCTAAAAAAGGCAAAAAGAAAACAAATTGTTTCATTTATTAAACCTGCTTTTAGGTAATTGTTTTCATTTGAAGGTAGGCTGATGATGCTAACAGGCTAACGGCTAGTTCGTTTTCAGTTGTCTTCAACATGTTCTTTTAATAAAGTTAAAAATAGTCACAAGATCTATAAAAGAAACAAATTATATTTCTCAAGGGAATAAAAAAGAGCAAAAAGGCTAAAAAGTAAAAATTACACAAAACATTTAAAAAGCAATAATTTTCTTAAGAAATATGCAATAAAATAAAGAAAAAATAAAGAAAATGCAAATTTTAAGTTTTATCAAAATATTTTGCTGATTATTTTATGTTTTGTTTCCAATGTTTTTTGGTTTGTTTGTTTTTTTGGCTCTTTCAGTCCTCCATATTTTATTTAAACTAACTGTTGAAGCAGTTATTTTCCTCAGAGCAGTATAGTCTGATATTTTTCTATTAAAATTTTAGTTCCTGTCTGCTCCTCTCAGTGTTTTTGACCTGAGGTCACTTCAAGGATTTTTTGCATCTTCCTGTGATTTGCTTCATAGTTTCTCAATGACAAAAATGAAAAAAATTTAAAAATCAGTTCTGTTGGGCTGATATCACAGAAACTTCACTTTCAGATTGACGTCAGTTTCATCTCCAGCTCTCATTAGCTTCACTGTAACCACAACACGTGCAAGACGTGCAACACGTGCAGCGTTTTGTAAAATAAAAAAAAAACAAACAGGAAGTTGACGGCATTTTGTACATTTTGTTATTTAGCTCCTCCCAGCAGGCTGCAGAGATTCTCCACCTGCTGTTAAACACCTCGCTTCTCGTTGGACTCGTTTCTGTGACGAGAGCTTTTCCTCGTTTCAAACTGTTTAACTTCGAGACCTGAAAAACTTCCAGCAAAGTCAGAATCGTCCGTATTAAATTTTCCTTTTGTGCAAATATGTTTTGCATTTGCCTCCAGCAGGTTGCAGAAATGTTTTCAGAGTTTTTCTTATAAACTCACTAAACTCTATAAATCTAAGAAGTGCAAAAACTTAAAAAGAAAACTCTCTGCATGTTTTTCTTAGCTGCAGCATTTCTTGGCCCTGCAGAGATGTTTCTGCTTTCAGTGCTCGTCTACAAGGAAAACAACATGTCTTTGCATGTTTCTGCTCTTTTAATCATTTGACAGTTCTGTCAGATTTTAGGGAAACAGACTGAACTTGTTTACGACACTGAAACCATCCATCCGGTTTGGGTTTCTCAACAGAAAGAACACTGTGCCTCGTAGAGCTGAAACGGCTCATAAAATTGTGCAACCCGGTAATTTTCATTTTGGAAACAAAGCTGCTGTGTGTGTGTGGGGTGGGGGGTGGGGGGGGGGG
>JARVJO010000039.1:20296199-20307141 GCA_031762555.1 Cynodonichthys magdalenae
GCAACATTTCATTCAAAAACTGTAGTTTTGAGGTTAAACAAATGTTCAAAATTAATTCCAAAAAATTACAAGTTAAGTAGTGCATGGAAATAGCTCTTTTTTGTACCGAAAAAATATTGAACAGTGAGACTAAAGTATCGAACCGAACCATGAACTTTCTGTATCGTTGCACCCCTAATATAAGAACTTCATAACTTTTTTTTCCTCCACCGTACATTTCGTAAGCTTCCAGAGAGAGAGAGAGCTAGCGTAAGTGGAGCTTTTAATTCTATTCTTCAGTTTCCTATTTTATGAGCAATCCTTTTAGATTTCAACTGAAAGTCTAAATTATCATTGAATCTCAATATTGTGACATACTGTACATGAGTCTTAGTTTTATGTGGCAGAAAGGGGCTTCTACAGTAAATACATTAACAAAAACATAATGAAAAGTTCCCAGACTGCTTATAGATGTATCTTTTGGGCAAATACATAGTTGTACAAATCACAACATCGGCAATTTTCTCAGCTTTAATTTAAGTCATAGTTTATAGAAATCGGATAAGAATTAAGGGAGCTACGAATGTTTTTGTGTCAGATTGATGCTCATCCCTCATTGAAAATATAGCGTTTTGTTGACTCAGTGAATAGTAATGGCGCCTGTGGTGGCACGTTGCTAGCTTTAGCGGCTACAAGGGATGTCCAATCCAGTAATATATATCAATGGTTCGACCCATTCAGTAATCTTTTTGCATTTTAACTACAACCCCAATTCTAATTAAGTTGGACGTTGTGTAAAACATGAATGAAAACATTATATGATGATTTGCAAATCCTTTTCAACCTATATTCAGATGAATACACTACTACACAATTTTTTTTATTTTTCTCCAAATATTTACTCATTTTGAATGTGATGCCTGCAACATATTCCAAAAAAGTTGGGACAAGGACAACTAAAGACTGGGAAAGTTGAAGGATGTTCAAAAAAAACACCTGTTGTGAACAGGTTAATTGGAACCAGGTGATTCTCATGATTTGGTGTAAAGGGAGCATCACTTAAAGGCTCAGTCATTCACAAGCAAGGATGGGGAAAGGTTCAGTCCATAATATCAAAACTTTCAGAGAATCTGGACAAATCTCTACAAGTAAGCAGCAAGGCTGAAAACCAACACTGAACAACCTCTGATCCCTCAGGCAGCACTGCATTAAAAACCCACATCATTCTGTAACAGATATTACACCTGGACTCAGGAACACTTCAGAAAACTATTGTCAGTGAACACAGTTCATCTCTACATCTATAAGTGCAAGTTAAAGCTCTATCATGCAAAGACAATGTCATATCAACAACACCCAGAAAGACCGCCGACTTCTCTGGACCTGAGCTCATCTCATCAGGACTGACCGAAGTGGAAAAGTGTCCTGAGAAAAGTGGCTAGGACCTAGCATTAGCATTAGCAAAGTAGTGCTCCGCTAGTGTGAGATTAGAAACTATACCACTCTGCTTTGTGAACAGCTTTGTGGGCTTGTCTGGTGAGGTTGAGAGTGAAGGCTCCGGCTCTGTTAGATCCACAGAGATATTTAACTCTTCGGGTGAACTCAGTTTTTACTTTTATTTTTTGTAAATACGCCAGAGATCAACATGGCACCCTGAGGGCATTGTTACACGGAAATGGGACATTGCAAAAGTGAAGAGGGCATACAACCAGCGCCCCTCTAGCTAAAAGCTTGTTTATGAAGTTCATCAGTGGTTGTCAGAAAATACTAAGTCCCAGTCGTTCAGTTTGGCACCGTTTTCATTATTATGTGAATGTTTGTGTTGCAGGTCATGTATGTGTTTTGACAGTTTTATAGGACTAAAAAAATGGTAAAATAAAAAAAGGACTTGGTGCAGGGTGGTATGACCAATAACTTTTAGCACAGTACTTTTAACAATTATACCTGGTTCAGGGTGTATTAACTGGGATTTTTCTTTGCATACATACCTGAGTATGTTACCACATTTTCTACTGATTGAGAGAGAAATTATTGCATTAAAGTGGTTAGAAGTACTTTACTGTCATGTCCACGCAAGTATTATTGCAGGTTTTCTATAAGTGGTACAGTTTTCAGGGCAGTGTCTTGGTCAGGACTGTGCCGTGACAACACAGAGTTAAAACTCAGAGTTTTAAGAATACCAAAGTTGTTTGTTTATCGTCCAGGCTTTAAAAGCTGAAGTACTTCCACTCAGCAGAAACTCATCCCCCACTTTTACGCACAAGTTTTCTTTTGGCATTACCCTCAACTGTTTCAAAATTGTTCTGAATGTTGTCCAGGCTATTTAAACCAGTATGCCAGTATGTGGAAAATTATTCATTATAACAACATTAGAAAAATGTTTTTTGGTACAAACTGATGTTCCGCTTAGCTCTAATAGCCCTTGTTTGGGTAGCCATTGCCTAGCTTGGACCAAGACTCTTGTCTCTATCTCTCTTTTCAGTACTACTAGACAGAACATCACTTCCAAAATGACAAGACTATCCATGACTCGCACAAATGTTTATGAAGTACCAAGTATATAATTAGGGATGAGAATTGATAAGAATTTAGCAATTCCAATTCCATTGTCGATATTGCTAAATGATTCAATTCCTTATCAATTCTGTTATCAATTTTCATTGGTAAGGCAAAAAAATATGTATATATTGTGTGCATAGTCTTTAATCAGTCTTAATCAGAAAAATAACAACTAGTTTAAATAACAAATAAGAATAAACACAAAATGTCTCTGCATGTTGGAAGTATTTCTGCACTTTGTCGTGATTGAAGCTTTGCATGTGTTGTAACTGGCCCTAGTTTTGTTTTTTAGTGAAATATAACCATGCACTAGACCAGTGGTTCCCAAAGTTGGGGTCGGGACCCACAGTGGGGTCGCGAAATATCAAGGTGGGGTCTTAAAAATATTTTCAGAAATAGTTACATTTAAAAATAACCATTAACAACTAATTTTTTGCATTATTTGTAACAAAATACTGTGGTTAGTGTACCTAAAATAGATAAAGGTAGCATAATGAAAATTGTTATATCTTTGTTTATTTGACTTGGTACGAATGTTGATCGCCCAAAAATAGTTGGGGGCACAAGTCTGTAATGCAATTATTTTGTGGGTCAAAAGCTGAAAAGTTTGGGAACCACTGCACTAGACCCTTTCTTCCTTGGATATCAAGTACGGAGCGTGTTGTCGTCATGCACACACATTCTTATTAGTAAGTGGAATTGATAAGCAAAATTGTTAGGCAATAAACTAACAATTCCAAGGAATTGAACAACTATGAACCGGTTCTTGATTCCCATCCCTACATATAATGTATGTTTATAATGGTTGGCCGTTTATAAAATACCTCAAACATCAGAATTTTCCTGACATTTTTCTTCTAGCATCACTGATTTTGTTAGCTACTTTGGCTGTTTTGCTGAATACATGTACCCTGCTTTCTGTGGCGTGGCTGGTGTTTCACACCACAGACTGTTTTCAGATGCTCATTTTTTCAGCAGATTTTTCTGAGTTGTTACTGTTCTGTGAACATATGGTGTAATCACCCCGTTAAAAGTAATGTTAGACACAAGCTGTGATACACGAAGACTAATAGAATAGAAGAAGAAATCATTTCTTTTGCTCTAATCATTTTTTTTTCAGGGTTTGTTGAACTTTTTGAGAGACTGTAAAGAAAAAACTAAAAAAAAAGCCATTTGAATACAGATTTTTTTAACACGGTTAACAGAAACTTAAAAGAAATTAAGTTTCACGTTTTGCTCATTAGTTTTCAACAAGGACAGAATTAAAAGGTATCTAAAATAAAGAACAAAAAAATGTAACAACTAATTATCAATTTGGTTTTGTTACTAAGAAAATTGAGGATTTTATACATAGATGTGTCTTTGTGATAATATAGATTAAATCAGTTTTGGCCCACAATCTGCTGTTATTACTGAGCAGATTAGTGTTTTTCTATTTAAATTTAGCATGGCCCTAAATAAATTTTCTATATAGATTACTATAAACTGTGTAAAAGTGGCATCACCAAAAATAAATACAGTTATTGCTAGAAAAGTTCTGTTTTCTAAAACAAAATACCTAAACTGTAGGAAAAGATGTGCCGCCTTAAATAAATGGTTAATTTTATAAATTTACCATGTGTAAAAGGAGTTGCCAGAAGAACTGGCAGCTGTGTTGCCTAAAATGAATTGCAGTAAAATGCAAAAAAGCTACGAAATGTAAAAAGAATGATGGTAAATACTAGAAAAGCTGTACAGTCTAAAATAAATCAACGTAAAATGTAAAAAACTATGGCATGTAAAAGTAACTACAGTAAATCCTAGAAAAAATGTGAAGCCCAAAATAAATGAAAATAAAACAAATAAAAATCTAAGGTGCATTAAAATAAACACAGAAAAACTGTGCAGTCTAAATCAAATTATTGTAAAATGTAAAAAAGAAAGCTACAAGTTCTAAAACATATTACCATAAACACTAGAAAAGCTGTGACTCCTAAAATGAATTACCTTTAAAATGTAAAAAAATGCTACAGTGCATAAAATAAATTAACCTATTTAAATTCGAAAAATTTGTGTTGCCGAAATTATTGAAACCGCAGGAAAAGCTGTGCTGCCCAAAATAAATAACTTAGTATAAATAAATCACTGTAAACTGGAAAAGTGGCATAACTTGAAATAAGAAGCCACTTCTAAAAAAATGTTCCCTAAAATAAAAATCACAACTATAGGAAAAGTGGCATTACCATAAATTCATTAGTGTTAATGAAGAATGTGTGTCTGTGTATATTTACGTATATTCTGTATATATTATATGTGTGTAAGTAGTAATGTAAATGTAGTGAAACATAAAAACCTATTCAGGTCCAGATTTGATTCGGGTCCAGATTCGGACCACAGTTTGTGGACCTGCAGGCTCATGTGTGCACAGTAAAATATTTATAACGGTTGTTACTGATCGCAGTAAAAGGCTCGATGGTATAATTCAGTTTCTTGACCTGTTGAATTGTTCGTTCCTCACGTGTGACTGTGGATACACCACAGACCCACTCAGGAGCAGTTTTATCTGCAGAGAGGAGAGCCGCTGTGAGAACACATGCAGTTATCACTGCAGAGTGGCTGCTTTATAAGAGAAAAATATATATTTACTGATGAAGACGAGGCTGAGTCTTGCCTAAAGCCTCCTCCTGTCTGCAGTCATGTATTATTTAGAAAAAGCTGATGTTGAAACAAGAGATTCACTGTTCAGAAACGAAGCACAAGATCAGACAAGAACTTGAAAAACAAATTTTAGCTCAACACCACAGCTGGTTACTATTTTTTGTGTTGTTTTGTTGGCTAGTGCCTGTTGGCTGTGGTGGCCATCTTAAATTGGATTTATTCCGAAAGGTAATCAGTTGTAGAGGTACATTCAGGGACTACTTTGAGGGTTTCATAAAAATCTGTCCAGTGGTTCATAGGATATTTTGGACACAAACACCCACACAGACATGATCAAAAACATTATTACCCTCCTTTGGCCTTTCAGTGGCAGCTGATGATCGATCGCTGCAGGAATTTTAGACACTTAAAAGAATTTGGTAATGAAGCTCGGCTGGTAAACCTGAAATGGCCAATTTTATTGTGCACCCTAGACATTCACCTATAACATCCTCATGACATTCACATATGGACTTGGGAGTGGGTACTCTCATGGCATTCAGGAAGCGAGGTGAAAATCAGTCTCGCCACTGATGCCTATGCCCACTCCCAATGGTTGCTTGTAGACATTTAGGGTTTTGGGATAGAGTTGGGGTGGAGGGAGAACTGGCAACATGCTGGCCCCTGCCCCTACTTCTTCCCCCTTTTAATTGCAGTATAGAACAACATGGATCAACAGCATATCTGAGGGTGGAGGTGTGTGTGTGTGTGGGTCTTTCTTTTCTTTTTCATCACTCCCCCGTTCCTAGTTTGTCATTTGGGGATGAGGTCCAAAGGAGGGACGGACCGTCTGGGGGGCCCTGGGCCGCGAATGAGCTCAGGGCTTGGAGGGGGTGTGCCGGGGACGAGACTGGCATTCCGACCCCCATGGGGCTGTTTGGATTCCCGGACCATGGCTCCTGGTTTCCATGGGCCACGCCTTGGCTGTCTGCTCCTCTCCACCCAGTCATGAATGGGTCTACCTCCTGGGTTCGGATGTGGGCTGCCCTCCGTAGGGGGCGAGTGCATGTCCTGGACCTGGGTGGTATAGAGTGTGTATAGGGAGTGTGAGTGGAATATGGCGTCCATCTTGTATGTTTTTGAATGACTGGATGTGAGGATGAGGGTGGGATTGTGTGATTGTGTCTGTGTATGCTTGGATATTTTTCAGGCTGGGACTTAGGCTGCCCCCTCTTCTGGCTCATCTGGGGCCCACTGCTGGTGGTGGGCCTCGCCCTCCTGCCACACTGCCCTCTGGTGGGTTATGCCTTTGCCCACCGGTGCGCTCTCTGTGTTGGTGTCTTGTTTGTAAAAAATACACAAAAGTCACTGAGAAGAATTGAAACTGACAAAACAAGGAAGTATAAAACATGAAAAAAAATCAACTAAAGAAAATCAGTCATTGCTTTAGAGGTTTGGTTCAACAGAATTATTTATAAACACAGTCTAACAAAACTGGCCTTGATAAAAAAAAAAGATGTTACTCCTAGAAAAGATTTAAATAATCTGTCCACAGGGACATGTGTCCTGTAATCAGTCTGTCTGTTTAAAGGCTGACAAGTAGTCACATGGCTGATTGATGTCATGATGTGTAACACACTGACCATGGAGCACAGAAAGATGAAGACTGAGTAGCTGAGGACAGAGTGTCTCGGTAGCTTAGAAAGACAAAGACTGACCTCATGTTAAAGGTAAAGACTATAAGACTGTCTCTAAGCAGCTTCTAAGATTATAGAATGTGTTCAGAGGACTGGAGACAACCTCTCTGGACGTGTCCAGAAGAGGACAACTGATAACAAACTGAAGAGACAGATAATTTGAATCAAAGAGTCCAGAAAATCTTCCAAAGACATTAGAGGTGAACTCACAAAGGTCTTCAATGTCAAATACAAGGAAATCTCAAGACTATCAAGGCATTCTGTAACTAAATGTGCTTCCTAGTGTTTGGTCTCAGTCTCAGATCGTGAGTCCAACAGGATAAGTAATATTGGACTGTTCTGAAAGATCTAGATATAAATATTGTTGAATATCCATGGAAGGAATCTTTTAGACCTGAGACAACTGGAACAGTTTGTTCATCAAGACCAAAATACCTGTGGACAGGTGTACCTAAGTATTTGTGGACAGGTGGACCAGAAAATCTGTGGACGGGTGTACCAGAGAATCTGTGGACGGGTGTACCAGAAAATCTGTGGACGGGTGTACCAGAGAATCTGTGGACAGGTGTATCAAAGTTTTTGTGGACAGGTGTACCAGAGAATCTGTGGACAGGTGTACCAGAGAATCTGTGGACAGGTGTACCAAAGTATCTGTGGACAGGTGTACCAGAGAATCTGTGGACAGGTGTACCAGAGAATCTGTGGACAGGTGTACCAGAGAATCTGTGGACAGGTGTACCAGAGAATCTGTGGACAGGTAGACCAGAGAATCTGTGGACGGGTAGACCAGAGAATCTGTGGAAAGTTAGACCAGAGAATCTGTGGAAAGTTGGACCAGAGAATCTGTGGACGGGTGGACCAGAGAATCTGTGGAAAGTTGGACCAGAGAATCTGTGGACGGGTGGACCAAAGTATCTGTGGACAGGTGTACCAAAGTATCTGTGGACAGGTGTACCAGAGAATCTGTGGACAGGTGTACCAAAGTATCTGTGGACAGGTGTACCAAAGTATTTGTGGACAGGTGTACCAAAGTATCTGTGGACGGGTGTACCAAAGTATCTGTGGACAGGTGGACCAGAGAATCTGTGGACAGGTGTACCAAAGTATCTGTGGACAGGTATACTAAAGTATCTGTGTACAGGTGGACCAGAGAATCTGTGGACAGGTAGACCAGAGAATCTGTGGACGGGTGGACCAGAGAATCTGTGGAAAGTTGGACCAGAGAATCTGTGGAAAGTTGGACCAGAGAATCTGTGGAAAGTTGGACCAGAGAATCTGTGGACGGGTGGACCAGAGAATCTGTGGAAAGTTGGACCAGAGAATCTGTGGACGGGTGGACCAAAGTATCTGTGGACAGGTGGACCAAAGTATCTGTGGACAGGTGTACCAGAGAATCTGTGGACGGGTGTACCAGGAAATCTGTGGACGGGTGTACCAGAGAATCTGTGGACAAGTGTATCAAAGTATCTGTGGACAGGTGTACCAGAGAATCTGTGGACAGGTGTACCAAAGAATCTGTGGACAGGTGGACCAAAGTATCTGTGGACAGGTGTACCAGAGAATCTGTGGACAGGTGTACCAAAGTATCTGTGGACAGGTGTACGAAAGTATTTGTGGACAGGTGTACCAGAGAATCTGTGGACAGGTGGACCAAAGTATCTGTGGACAGGTGTACGAAAGTATCTGTGGACAGGTGTACCAGAGAATCTGTGGACAGGTGTACCAAAGTATCTGTGGGCAGGTGTACCAAAGTATCTGTGGACAGGTGGACCAGAGAATCTGTGGAGAGGTAGACCAGAGAATCTGTGGACGGGTGGACCAGAGAATCTGTGGAAAGTTGGACCAGAGAATCTGTGGAAAGTTGGACCAGAGAATCTGTGGACGGGTGGACCAGATAATCTGTGAAAAGTTGGACCAGAGAATCTGTAGATGGGTGGACCAGAGAATCTGTGGAAAGTTGGACCAGAGAATCTGTGGACGGGTAGACCAGAGAATCTGTGGACGGGTGGACCAGAGAATCTGTGGACGGGTGGACCAGAGAATCTGTGGAAAGTTGGACCAGAGAATCTGTGGAAAGTTGGACCAGAGAATCTGTGGACGGGTGGACCAGATAATCTGTGAAAAGTTGGACCAGAGAATCTGTAGATGGGTGGACCAGAGAATCTGTGGAAAGTTGGACCAGAGAATCTGTGGACAAGCACCAATGGATCTCTCTAAATTTTGTAATATTACACACGTTGGCACAAAAAAGGTTTAAGGTCAAATCAATATGGCTTTAACTCTATCATTTCCTAACTTAACATAATTTGTAATTCTGGTTTTAAAAAAGCCCCTTTAGCTCAGTTTTTAGCTCATATGTGCTAAAGGCAAGACAAATATGAAATTATTTTTTACACTTTAATTTTTTTCCACTTGAGAGAAACATTTACACATCAGTCATTCTGTTGGGAAATCCTGTCAAGAATAAAGCCTGTTTTTGTTGTATTTGCTCTGGGGGGACCCCCGTCCCCACCACCACCACCACACTTATTATAGTCTCAGTAATAAACGAGTTCAGCAGATAATAGAAAACTTTCCTTCGCTCGGCTCTTTGTCTGCGGCGCTGCATCGCAAGGCTCCCCCTCGGCTAAAATGTTGTAAATTAACGCAATTAGCGAATCGCCGTTTTGCTAATTAGCTGCCGGTGTCTGCTGAGAGACGGCTGGAGAAGAGAACCAGAGAGGAAATCGTAGTCTGGGGGATCCCCCCCACCCCTGTTCTTCTTCCCGCCTGTGTTACCAAACAAACACAGGGCCTCAAATATGAAGAAAACTGTCAATGGGTTTGATTCTGTGTTTGGCGACTAAGTGGTTGACAAGAAGTAGAATGGATTTTATTTTTGTCACGCTAATCCGAGGCAAGGGTTGCTCAGCAGACCTCCAACTGTGGGTCCCTCCACACGCACTTATTGTCCCCAGTCAATAAGTCACAGGAAGCAGCCTAAATGACACGATATTATCCTTTATTTGTGCGAGCTAAGTCAAATCAAACAGGGTTCAATCTGCGGCGCGGCGGCTGTGATTACGTCCGGCCTTTTGATTGCGTCGAGGCTTTGATAGTGAGACGACGGCGAAGTCGCCGCAGCCACTGTCGATGTTTGCAGATGGCTGGGATTAAAGGAAACAGTGGCTCTCCAGCCTCCCGAGGCAATAAAGGGGAGAGCCAGGTGAGCGTGTCTGAGATGAGATGGAGCACGGAGGGGGGAAGAGGAGGAGGAGGCACAGGCGGAGTAAATAAGAGGAGGGAGGGAATGAAAAGGAAGGAGATATATATCGAAATAGATTGAGTCGGAATAAAAGAAGGTGAGGAGAAATAAAGACTGGAGGTGGGAAAATGGATGATCGAGGGAGGAGAGGAGAGAGGCAGACGGAGGAGAGAGGAGGTCAAGGTGGAGCTGTGCAGACAGGAACTAAGCTTCAGACACAATGTGTTGTAATTCATAGCTCGCCACAGCTGCTGTGTGTGTGTGTGAGAGAGTGGGTCAGTGCGTGCAGACGTGTGTGTGTGCTTTCTTTTTTTTAAGGCACAGGTTTGTGAGCTGAATGAAAGCACAATGAGCAGAGCAGTGTGTGTGTGAGGCACATTTTCAAACCCATCTCCAGCCACCTCAGATGAGCCGGGGATTATAGAGTGACCCTCGGTGCCTCCGTCTTATTGGTCTGGCCGTGGTGCATTAGGCCGCCGAAAACCAGCCGTCCCGCTGTCCGTCTGCGCCGCACAATACCTGCCAACACTCTCCGAGTAAATACGAGGCGAAGACATTCATGTTATACGTAGAGCTGCCTACACAACCCTCCTGAAATGAGCCTCCAGACACACACTACCCCACTTCTTTATGGCTGTTTCCTTGATGGTCGTGTTTTTAAGTGATGGACAATATTTTTGACCTTTTTATATGAAATTTCACATCACAAGGTTTAGCTCCTTATTAAATCGATATGGGACTAGTTGTAACATTAGACTTTATTTGATAAACAGGGCTGTACAGTGCGACATATATGTCGCACGTGCGATGAAAAAAACTGCCTGTGCTATAAAAGAAAAAAACGACG
>JARVJO010000039.1:20326334-20339724 GCA_031762555.1 Cynodonichthys magdalenae
TTGGTCCAAAGACGCCAACAGAACCACATCATCTGCATACAGCAGAGATGAGACCCTGTGGTTCCTAAACCAGACCCCCTCCTCTCCACGACTGGGCCTTGAGATCCTGTCCATAAACACTGCAAACAAGATCAGAGACGAGGGACAGCCCTGGAGTTCAACCCGCACTGAGAACAAGCTCGACTTTGTGCCACGAATGTGAACACAGCTCCTGTTTTGGTTCCATATGGACTGGATTCTCTCTGATACTGTATTTGAAACTATACGCTGATGGAGGAACCTTTGTTGGAAAGACTCGGGGTTCAGGTTTGCACACATTCCAGGGGGGATTTTGGCCCATTCCACTTTACAGAAACTTTAAGTCCTTAAGTGATGCTTGGTAACTCAAATCTTTGGACCTCTCCACAAAGGTTTTACAGGACTGAGGTCTGAAAACTGGTTGGACCGTCCCCTCGCCCCAATGAGCTTCGTCTTTAGTTACTCCTCTGTTAGCTTGGCAAAGTTTTGGTCATCATCATGCTGGAACTGTTCATCTTCTCTGTTCTGGTCATCCAAAAGTTTACAGTACATGACCTGGTCATTGGCTCTTCAAAGTGGTGAACTGGTTTTGTACACGCAGCCCAAACCATGATGATTCCACCTCCATGCTTGATGATCTTTAGGTCATGCTCAACATTTCTCCTCCTGCAAACACGTCAGGTCAAGCTGATACCAGCGTTTTCTCCCAAACCTTCCCTCAAACTGAATACAGAGCTAAACCTTCACCTTCATCATCATCGTCTGTACCCAAGAATCGTGTTTAAAACGTATTTAGAACATTTTCTTTCAACACAATTTATTTGTAAATCAGCGACTCTTGTTCAGTAATATTTTACTCCCAAACCTTTTCTTGCGTTCAGAGAAAAGGTTTCAGCGGTAATGACACAGCAGCACAGCAGATGACAGGAAGAAACTGATGGAGTTTCATTAAAGCAAAATGGCAAATGTGGAGAACCTCACACCTACTTCATCAAACTGACAGCTGGCTTGAAAAGCAAAAGCACATTATTATTAAAGCCATGAGTCATCTGGAGACATTTGCTGGCAAAATTGTTCGAAGATCAAATCACTTACGTGTAGGACTGATGACAATGAAGTGGTTTTTCTGTATTGTTTTCTATAGTTAAGTTTTATTTTTATGCTAAAACTAAAAGTAAAGAGAATAAATTACAATAAATGTTCATTTCCCTCAGTTTGAAGCTGCTTGTTCCTTCCTGCTGGCTGCCATATGAAAAGCAGATGCAAATGTCCGTATGAGAAGCTGCAGCTCTCCGTCGCCATGGTGCTGGGTTGCCACGGCGTCGCTATGGGTACTCCGGGGTCACTGGTGATGCGGTCACATCCCGATGAGCCGGCAGGCGTTAATCTACTTACCCCTGACCAGCACAGAGAAAAAAAAGAGTCCCTTCTTTTAAATAAATAAATAAATAAACAATGTGAAACATGCGTCACACAAATGTTTTATCAGTCGTAATCACTCAGCCCCAAACGTCTTTTAAAAGCTGAAAGTGCAGCGAAGCTCTGATTTGAACAGGGATCAAAACGTTCTGCTAATGCTGCCGGAACATTTAAAAACACACATCAGGAGGAAATGAGTTCCTCCGTGGCTCCATCAGTCCTGAAGATAATTGTTGCTCTTCATCCGTCGTCTTTAACCACCTCTCTGCTCCATCAGGGGTGCTCAAAAGCTGGACTGCCGTCCAGATCTAGACCCAAATGAAGCCTTGTCTAGACCCAGATTCATTGTTAAATTTCAGGAACATAAAATACTTTTTTTTTTTGCTCTTGTTTTGTTAGATTTGGCCAGCCATTGGACAAAAACACTTCCTGTGGACTTGTGGTGCTGGTCCAGAGAGAGGTGACCAGAAAGGTCACGTAGTGAGAAAACGTGTCAAAACAAACATGCTGAACTTTGACTGCCTGACTGGATCAGTCAGGGCTCAGGTTGATAATAACTGTGGTGTTAACCAGCAGGGTGCAGGGGGAACTCCGACTCAGAGGCAGAGAAAAAGAAAATCAACAAGCTGAGTGAAGAAAATGAAAAATAAAACGTATTTGTATATATTCTGGATTTTTCCTGAGAAAAATGTCTTTTTAAGACCAGGAAATAAAGCTGATGGATTATGATGACATCATCGAGCTCCAACAACAAAGACTTCCTCCTAATCATAATCCTGCCAAGAAACATCTTTACTTCCCTGATATCCACTTTCACCTTCTGTGTGGACGGAGGTCACAGAGATTTATCAGATGTATCTGTCAGTATTTGTTCCTTTTTAAGAAACTGAAGACAGTCTGTCAGGAACGAAGCTCAGAGCTGATACAAGCTGGGTGGCAATCTATGCTACATGTAGCAAAACAGTAGCTAGAGGCTGAAAGTTGCAGAATAGTTGCTAAAAGCACCAAAAAGCTAGCTAATTGTATCAAAAGGCTAAGTAGAAGCTAAAAGCAGCAATAGGCTAACTACATGCTAAAAATAGCATACTGCTACTAAAAAGTAAAAGCAGTAGAACAGTAGCTAAAGCTAAAAATAACAGTAAAAGCTAAAGATCAGACAGACAGTCAGTCAGACAAACAGACAAACAGACAGACAGACAGTAAGTCATTTAGACAGACAAACTGGTAGTTAGTCAGTCAGACAGTTAGAAAAACAGGCAGTCAGACAGTTAGAAAAACAGACAGTCAGTTAGACAGGCAGTCAGACAGTTAGAAAAACAGACAGTCAGTTAGACAGGCAGTCAGACAGTTAGAAAAACAGACAGTCAGACAGACAGGTCGCTCCAGAGGTGACCGGGGAATCCTGCTCTTTCAAACAGAGCCTCCTCCTCGGCCACTGCTCTCCTCCCCTCCCCTCCCCTCCCCTCCCTCTGCCCTGGTTGCGCGTTGGGGGATCCAACGACGTCACACCAGCGCACACACACGGGCACGCACGCGCTCTGTATCTCTCGCTCTCATCCGCTTCGCGTCTCACTCTCCTCTCTGCTGCTATTCTGGGAAGTGGCGCTTGGAATAACCCCACCGTGTGAGTACGAGTGCGCGCGCGCGTCTGTGCGTCCGTGTGTGTGTGTGTCTCCTGGTTTCACCCTGACACACACACATACATGCCCACAACACTGTGAGACGCGCGCATTTTCTGCCTGCAGCGGAGGAGCTCCGGCGACAGAGAGGATTTCTTCCATTTTTTACGCGAAACCTTCGCGTTTTCCTGGTCGGCCGTCGCGCCTCCCCGCCTCTCGTGGATTTTGAACAAACATCTGCTCGGTCCGGGTCGGTCCCGGAGAGGAGTCCAGCCGCTCTGGACCGGATCGGCTCTGCTGTCACCGGTGTGTTGTCATTTTCCTCCCGGAGCCGCGCAGCCGCCGGAGCGCAGACAGAAGGTAAGGAGCGGACAAACGGAACCTCCGCGCACCTTTTCATACATTTTGTCCAGACGGAAAGGTCTTTCTGCGCCGCGGCGGGCGTTAGAGTTTGTTTTCTAAGCACTTGATCTTCTGCTTGGCTTATAAGGGCACGGCTTTGCAGGGGGAATACCCCGGGCACGCATTTCATTGCATGCAGATTACCCGGGTTGCGTAATATCCTGAGGAATTTGCAGTAGCCTTCACGGCCAGCCTGGCTGCAAGGGTCGGGAGGACAGGGAACAGACATGGAGCTAGAAAAAGTGAAAGCTCTGAAAGGTGGGATTTTACTCTGGAAGGTCGAGTTTTATTTGCATTTCTGGGTATTGAACAGAAAAAGCTGCTGAGCTGACAGTAGGACTGTTGGATGAATTTATAATCTGAGATTAATTCCGGTTTTTAAAATCATTTTATTGCTTTTTCTGTCCAAAGTGGGGCTAAGCTTTGACCTCTGCGCACTCTCTGCGCGGTATTTCCTTGTTTCAGATCAGAGTGACATTCCTCAGAGTCTCAGTCAGGCGCGTGCTCGGCTTGTTGGACAGTCGCGCTGTACGTCCAGAACCGAACTCTGGAACATTTTGGATTTTTTTTTCTTTTCTTTCCTTTTCTTTTTTTTTTCAGACGAGAGCGACTTTATCTCATCTGTGTTTGAGCAAGAAGCGCAGACAGAGAGGGTGGGTGGTGTGCTGGCTGGTTCCGGGAATGTTCCATGACGCGCTGCCGTCAAGAGAGGGGCCCCAGCCGGGGAGGCTCCGACGCGCGGCGCGGGCGCTGCTTCATAAATACTGCTTCACATATTTCCAGAGCAGCAGGATGTTTACTGAATAATAGAGACACTCTCTCATTCTTCAGAGGGGTCAGAGGTCAAGTTCAAATCGAATCATTTGCAGCAGGTATCAGAAATCAGGAGTCAGAAGGAGGTTTTAACTCAGATCAGCTGCTAAATATCAGGAACAATAGAAAACACTGGATAAAACAGGAACGTTTGCAATAATTATAAAGAACTATAGGTTCAAATATGAATATTTGTAAAAGTAGGGCAGCAATATATCAACATTGATGCATCATTTGCACAAAAATAAATCCAAACAGAAAAAAGTCTCATGTTTCTTTAGAGAAGTTGATGGTGTTGTTGTCAGATTTGAAGAGTAAAGATCATTTTGGGTGTAAATAAAGAAGAGTTGATGTTTTCTGAGGCTTGTTTGCATCATGTTCCTCTGCAGCTGAAGGCATCATCAGTATGTGTTCTGCCGTCAGGACACATGCTGGCGACTCTGGGCGTGGGCCCCGCTGCATGTGTGCACGTGCGTGTGAGCGTGCGCGGCGGAGGGCCGACCTACGTACCATCTGTCCCGCTGCCACCTCAGATGGCCGTGCCGAGCGTAGGCGCGAGCATCCATCCCTCCAGCCACACACAAACACACCGTCACCGAGCTGGTTATCTTCAGTTATTTTGTTATTTGGGCCCCGGAGGGAAAACTCTGTGCACGTGCTGACGAGACGATCACTGCAGGTCTGAGGATCCCTGATTGTGTGCCTCCAAGACTTGTTGACAGTAATCAGTGTTGCATCAGGGCTGACCCTGTTTTGGGAGTATTTCTGCTCGGAGGTGAAGGAGCTGCGGTGTCAGCGGCGGTTCTGGAAACTCAAAGTTTTCATGATGACCTTTACCGACACTGGCTCGGCCCGGGTCCAGATGAGCTGCCAGGCTGCTCCTGTCCTTTACAGAGCTCCGCCGCTCTCTGATGTGTGATTAAACAAAGTGCACAGATATGATGCCACCAATAAAAAACTGTTAATGTTTACAACCAAAGAGCTACGCTAATAATTCCCACTGAGTTCTGACTCAGACCAAAGCAGCAGAATGTTTTTGTCCCAAATTCTTACTCTGAGAAAACATTTAAACCAAAAACAAACCTCTGCTGAAACTGAGCTGAAAGCTTAATGTAGCAAAACATTAGCTCAATGAGGCAAAATGCTAAAAGCCAAAAGTAGCCGAACAATAGTTTTAATGTGTGAATGAGAGGAACAGAGAGACTACAAGGAGCAGGGGTCACAAAGGTCAAGAACTTTATGGACTTAAGTGCCCACTGTCCTGGACAACAGGTAGTGTGGTGAAGAAATGAAGAAGAGACACCAGGCAGGCAGGACAGATGTTTCAGGAGTGTTTTGTGACAAAAGTGTCAACAAAGGTCAAAGAAAAGGTTTACATGAGAGCAGTGAGGCCAGCTGTGTTGTATGGTTTGGAGACAGAGACATGGACAAAAAGACAGGAGACAGAACTGTAAGTGTCAGAGCTGAAGATGTTGAGGTTTTCCTTAGAAGAGACAAGGAAGATTAGGAATGAGATCATCAGAGGAACAGCAAAGGTTGAAGGACTAAGAGATAAAGTTACAGAGACCAGACTGAGATGGTTTGGACGTGTCCAGAGGAGGGACAGTGGGTATATTGGACGTGTCCAGAGGAGGGACAGTGGGTATATTGGTTTGGACGTGTCCAGAGGAGGGACAGTGGGTATATTGGACGTGTCCAGAGGAGGGACAGTGGGTATATTGGTTTGGACGTGTCCAGAGGAGGGACAGTGGGTATATTGGATGTGTCCAGAGGAGGGACAGTGGGTATATTGGATGTGTCCAGAGGAGGGACAGTGGGTATATTGGACATGTCCAGAGGAGGGACAGTGGGTATATTGGACGTGTCCAGAGGAGGGACAGTGGGTATGTTGTTAGAGGACATGGAGGTAGTTGTAAACATTTCGGCTGCTAACACACTAAACTTTAGCTGAATATCTGTTAAACGGGCAGAGGTACAGACGTCTGTGTTTTCTAAGATCAGCTAGCTGTGGCAGCCATCTTGAACAGTGCTGACTCCAGTAGTTAATCAGCTGTGGTTGTGCTCGTAGAAATCATCCGTTTGATAATCCGAACCTCCTGAACTTTTTGATCCAGGCTCTGTGTTCTTCTTTTGGCCTGTCGGTCTGCCTGACTGCAGGTCGTGGAGCAGCTGCACACGTGTTCTGCTCACATTTGCTGTCAATTATCGGCGCACACATCATAGCTGGAGAATTCAAGATGACTGCAGATGTAGAGCGTGGTGTGAAGAGGTAACACACTCCAGCTTTCAGTGCAGAAGGTTCTGATGTGTTGGTGAACGGCACAACGAGGAACATAAAACAGAATGAACACATGACAGAGCATGTTGGATTATGAACACTGAAGCTTCATTACAGAAGTTCCAGTTTTATTTTGATATTCAAACATTTAAACAAACGGTTTGCTCACTGAATTTTAGTTTAAAATGTAGGAACAGCTCCAAGGATTAGAGACGGATCAGACATGGATCTCCTCAAATTAAAATCAGAAAAACTTTAAATATATCATAAAATAACAAGCACTTCATCAAAGGGATACTTTGTATTTTTGAAACAGGGTTGTATGGAGTAGTCCTGAGCAGACAGTATCTTACCTGCAGCAGTGGTGGGCACAGCTAACCACAAAGTTATTTTCACTAATCACTAATCCACTTACCACCACTAACTGCTAAACAGAAAGAAAAAATTAGAGTAAGGTAACCGCTAGCCGCTAACTGCTAAACGCTAAACTAACACAAGCCTGTTGTTAGTTTGATTCTGTTGGTTTAATTTGAAGGTGGGTGAAGTCATTTGTGGCAAATCGTCCAATCCAAACCAGAGTCATAGCTCTGTCTAACTTGTGACACTTCCAGTTTAACCCTTTCAGAATAAAAGCATTTCTTTGGTCGAGTTTGTATTTTTAAAATACTGTTTGAAACTGGTTCAAACAACAAATATTGTCTCTACCATATTTTATACATAGTCAATTTTCTATTTGTTATTTAAATAATGTTAAATGTTATTTATTAGTTAGAAGTTTGCTGCTAGAGATGCTACATGCTACACACATGTTGCCTGACAGGTTCAACACTTGTAAGAGGGGATATTTTTTATTTAATTTGGGATTACCAGCACAAAAAGATAAGTTTTACATTTTAATTTTTTTAGTGGACTTAAAATGAATGGAACCTAATTTAGCAGAAGCTACTTTTTCTGCTAGCAGTTTCTAAAGTTAGCAAAAAAAAGTGCAAATATGCTTAATGAGAAACCATTGTGAGAAACTAGTTCCACTATTAGCGGGTTAGCGGAAATGCACACACTCCTGCTCAGCTGTTATAACAAAGAGTATTTTCAGTTTTTCTTTTAGATTTTGTTCCTTTTTGCACTCGGCAGTTTATTGAGATTTTTCAGCAAAAAATAAACAACTAAATAAATAAATAAAGCATCATTTTGCTGATCAACTGGGATTAAATCAATTTAATCTGCCTGTTCAGCTGTCAGTCTTTGCTTCATGATGTCTGTTCCTGAAATACAATTATTTAAGCTACAGATTTTTCCAATTCTGAATTAGGCAGGTTATAAAAAGCTTTAAATATTGTTGCATCATTACACAGCCCAACAGCACTGATATGATTGCTGCTTTGTGTCATCTGGGATTTCCTGATTACAAAACACTGATTTACCTTCACAATCTGCTGCAGAAACAGGGACCAAAACAGGCTGCTGAGAATTAAACCAGGCCAGTTTAGGTGAAGTTCTGTTTGTCTGTGCGTCAGAGGCTTGCCCCTTTTTAAAGCCACACACCTCTCAGGGTTGGGTTTCAGTATCGACCTCTTATCTGTTAGCAAAGAAATGAACTTGGAGGGGAGCAGGAAGCTGAGCTGTGAGGACTGATGCAGAACAACAGCAAGGCGGGACAGAAGTGATGTCCTCAGCTGCCTGCGAGGACTGACAAAGGAAGAGATTTTCCTTTTTGTATGGACCACACAAACACACACACACACATCACTGAGCGAAATGCTTCCGATGAAGAGTCATCAGACACTCCACTGTTGAGACAGCTTGGCCCGCTCTCATCCTTTCTGTTTTGCTCTTTTCCTCTTTTTATTTATCGCCAACAGCCAAACACAACAACATCTGTAACTCAGCCAACTTTACAGAGACGAACCTAAAATTAGATGTGGTAGTAGCTGAGTCTGATCCCCATCACACACTTTGAGGGGGAACATATTGTGAGAGTTTTTTGCTGAAGTTTTTGCAGTTAAATATTTGGAGTTGACTCCATCTGTCTGTTGACGACATGACTTTTGGGCAGATGTTGATGAAACTTACAGGAAACAGTTGTTAGTTGAGGAGATAGAAGTGATTCAGTTTTGGAACTATCCCTGTAAACATCTTTATTCCCTGTTATCTTTGCTCAAAACCTCATTTTCTTGTCCTGAATCCACTCAAACGTCTCGTAATGCTGGGTTCAAACGGTGAAATAATTATGACTGATTTTCTTTTCCGACAGTCTTAACGACACTCTGATTCTCGTGATGGCTCTAAAGATAATCCCAGCATGTGTGGTGTAGCCTGTTGAATGTGACGTGTAGCCAATCAGAAACATGGAGGGTAGAGGTGCACCAATAAATCAGCCAGCTGATTTATCGGTGCCGATTTCCTTAATATTTGGAGATCGGAGATCGGCCGATCCTTAGATAAAATCGGTGGAAAAGATCAGCTTTTCTACCATCACAAAGGTAATGTCCAGTTAAAACAAGTTTGTATTGTTTCAAGGATGTATTTCAATAAAATGACATTGGAACACTGAAGGTGTATTGTGACCTTATACATCTGACAGTGTCAGCTATTTAAAAAATCGGTATTGGCCAAAATTGGAATTGGCAGGTCCGACTTTTTAAAGAGATCGGTGCACCCCTAATGGAGGGGAATCAAAAATACGGATGATTTAACTTTTGTTTTGTTGTTTTCTCTGGTAAAAATAGTCCACAAACTATCGCCATTGCTTCTTCCTCGTCAGCCATCTTTATTTTCTCTGAACTCACGTTTGATCTTGAGAGGTTTTCAAGATTTCCCTTGTGACATCTGAATGTTTGCGAGTGAAATCTGTTGTTGTTGTCGTTTTACTCCACACAAAGAACCAAACCTGCTGTATCTTCAGTTTTTTATCCTCATGTCAACCAGGCCCTACTCATGTCTTAATAATTCAGCCTCATCCGTAAAACTGACTGAGTCAGAACCAGTTTGACGTTTGCTAAGGTCAGTTGGCGGCCATCTTGAATTGGCTTCAAAATAAAAGCCTGAACACATCAACCATGTGTAAAACTGATTCTGTCTTTGACGTGTTCGTAAACCAAAGTGAGGTGACATCATGTTCCCAGCACTGTGACGCAGTGTTTCATGATTAAATAAAGTTCCTGAAAACAGGCCGTAAAGAACAGCTTTGCATTTTAGTCACTCAGAATTTACGCCCGTTATTTGGTGCCGACGCTCAGTCATAACGGCACGAACACGGTCCATCACCCACAGATCTGAAACCAGAACCTGTCTCCAGCTGCAGAAATTTGGCTGCTCTGATCTAAGATGTGTAAAAGTCTCACTTTCACTCAAAAGTTTTGCATTCAAAACCACAAACGTCTACGTTTTATGTCGGGGGTCCACAAGAATGTTGGGAATGTAAAGAATTTAAATGATGTAGATGCATTCCTGGTAAACTTGCCATTTTTAATTTACTCCTTCACCAAGAATGTATTTTATTGTGTCGGTATTAAATACTAAGAAAAACATTTAGTAAAGGGCTAATTTTTGGTAGAATGAGATGTGTTTCTTAGACAAAAAGTTAAAAGTTCTACATGAACCCTGAGATCTGATTCAGAGCCCAGTTTCTCTGCAGTCTGAGGATGTTGGCCTGAGTGTAGCTGAGAGCATTTTTAACATTCCTGACATCTCTTTACATTCCATAATGGAGTAAGTGTACACCGAGAGAGTTTGTGACCTTACAACATTAAAAAAAAAAAACAGAAAATCCTCACAATCTGGGCTGTTTTCTCCAGATTATCACTCATAACCTTGGTTACAAGAAGCAGGGTGTGACTCAAAATGCAGAAGAATCAAAGGGTCCTGGTTGCTCTGCTTGGTCAGTGTGTCCTGACCCAAAGAGTATAGTGCAGTATGAGGGCCAAAATTAGGACTATTGCACAACCAGCGGTTGCATCCTACATCTTTGTAGCAGGAGGGTAAATCTATTCCTAAGCCAGCTATTGATCAGATTAATGATAGGCCGGCATCGCTAACTGAGCAGCTGGCCCTGCTAACTGAGAGGCTGGAGCTGGCAAATGAGAAGAAGACTATTCATTTTTGTTAGCATGGGAGAGGCTAGTAACTAACATGGATAAGCTGGCGTTAGCATTGGAGAGAATAGCGGCTAGGATGAATAACCTGGCATTAGCATAATAGAAGCTAGTGGCTAGCATGGATAAGCTGGTATTAGCATCAGTAAGGCTATTCACTAGCATGGTTAAGCTGGCTTTAGCATCGGAGAGGCTAGCCACTAGCTTGGATAAGCTGGAGTTAGCATTGGAGAGGCCAGCGACTAGCATGGATAAGCTGGTGATAGCATCATAGAAGCTAGTTGCTAGCATGGATAACCTGGCATTAGCATCAGTAAGGCTATTCACTAGCATGGATAAGCTGGCTTTAGCATCGGAGAGGCTAGCCACTAGCATGGATAAGCTGGAGTTAGCATTGGAGAGGCTAGCGCCTAGCATGGATAAGCTGGTGATAGCATCATAGAAGCTAGTGGCTAGTATGGATAAGCTGGCGTTAGCATTGGAGAGAATAGCGGCTAGGATGGATAACCTGGCATTAGCATCATAGAAGCTAGTGGCTAGCATGGATAACCTGGCATTAGCATCAGTAAGGCCATTCACTAGCATGGATTAGCTGGCTTTAGCATCGGAGAGGCTAGCCACAAGCATGGATAAGCTGGAGTTAGCATTGGAGAGGCTAGCGACTAGCATGGATAAGCTGGTGATAGCATCATAGAAGCTAGTTGCTAGCATGGATAACCTGGCATTAGCATCAGTAAGGCTATTCACTAGCATGGATAAGCTGGCTTTAGCATCGGAGAGGCTAGCCACTAGCATGGATAAGCTGGAGTTAGCATTGGAGAGGCTAGCGACTAGCATGGATAAGCTGGTGATAGCATCATAGAAGCTAGTTGCTAGCATGGATAAGCTGGTGATAGCATCATAGAAGCTAGTTGCTAGCATGGATAAGCTGGTGATAGCATTGAAGAGGCTAGCGACTAGCATTGATAAACTGATAAACTTTAAACCAAACATTTCAATCAGGTTTAAACACCAAGATTTACTAATACTGACATATTTCCTTTTTCTTTTCCAGCAGCTTCCTGTGGACTGTTAATAAGGACCAGAGGACTACCTGTTACACCAGGTAGGGTTACCTGTGTGTGTGTGTGTTGTTGTTGTTGTTGTGGTCACAAGCTGCCATTACACACAAAATTAGAGTACATAAAGTGGAGTAAAACAGTGTTATGAGGTAAAAGTTATGCTTATGCTCATTAAAAGCTTCTCTAACAGGAAGTTTTCAGGTAAAATAAAGAAGTCTGTTACAGAAAAATGACTTCACTGATGAGAAAAAAGCTTTGTCAGAGCTAAAGAAAGTGAAGATCAGTGAAATATTTGAGTAAATTAAGTATAAAAATGATAGATAAGCCTCTATATGATGGTAAAAACATCACAAATTGCAGATTAAACAGTTTCAATACATTTTATTATAAGGTTGTTTATGTTAAAATACATTGAAAATAATTTTTATGTAAATTTGATTTGTCAGATTCTATGACCCGTTTTTAGAGGAAGCAGGACTAAAAAACAGATCTGCGCTCTGTTCTCTCTGAAGAAGAGGCCCAAACAGTTTTAACGGAGTATCTTTGTGCCCACGGCTGTTAATTGAGGTTTAAAATGGCTGATTCTTTTGTCACAAGAAGAAGAGAGAAACAGACACAAAGAGGCTAGGCTGAGGTGTGCTCGTCTCACCATCTTCTCCATGGCTGGTTGCCGGGACAACCGTCCAGCTTCGTTAGCGGAGGTGTAACCACACGGCTAGGAGTGTAAATAACAGAGCTTCCTGTAAATATTCATTTCTTTTATTTTGAAATCTTTTTTTTTTTAATGGGATGATTCTGATCGCTGCGGAAAAATATCTTTAAGCAGATGGAGTTTAGCCAGAATGTGTTAAAACACAGAAATCAAAAGAAAATGTGAGCATTTCTCTGTTTTTATGACAAATTTGGATGGTACATCAGGCAAAAACATAAAAAGGTAAATCATTTGTATTTATTTAATAAATAGTAATAATAATTTTTTATTTAGATTTTGATTAAAATAAGTAAAACAGACATTTCTGCTAAATTGAAGTGTGAATGCTGAGCTGTAAAAGTCTGCTAAAGCAGCCGAAAATGAGTTCAAACAAAAAAAAGGCAGAACAATAGCTAAAGGCTAAATGCATCACAATGCTAGCTAAAAGCTAAGCTAGTGAAAAGTAGCAAAATGTTACCAAAAATAATTAACTAAAGGTAGCAAATTGATAGCTAAAAGCAGCAGATCAGTAGCTAAAAGCTAAAAGTAGCAAAAAAAAAAAACCATATGAATTTAAATGATTTTACTTTTCAAAAAGCCACAGATTGTGGCTGTGAAAGTGAAATTCTGTGTAAACCAGGAAATAAATGAGTTTTTTAGGTTTAATATTCAGTTTGATCAGCAGCTGCTGGTTAATAAAACCTTAAAGCTTAAAGCTAACGAGAACAGTTTCTTTTTAAATATGAGTTAACAAGTTGGATAAATGTTGGAAGCTCCTCCTCCTGAACTGTGATGAAGATTAAACTGAATCATGATTGATGGAAGGGAAATGATTGACCTTTTGCCTTTTTTAATTTTCCAAATGTATGAAGATTGAGACAAATGATGGATAGTAGAGGAAGTGTGTGTGTGTGTGTGTGTGTGTGTGTGTGTGTGTGTGTGCGTGTGTGTGGGCTGGTATTCCCTACGTTGTGGGACAGTGTTTTTGGCATACACAC
>JARVJO010000039.1:20403820-20427392 GCA_031762555.1 Cynodonichthys magdalenae
CCAGTGTACTTATATACTGTACAGTGTACTTATCCATACTGTACCAGTGTACTTACATACAGTACCAGTGTACTTATCTATTCTGTACCAGTGTACTTACATACTGCACCAGTGTACTTATCCATACTATACCAGTGTAATTATCCATACCGTACCAGTATACTCACATACTATACCAGTGTACTTACATACTGCACAAGTGTACGTATCCATGTCATAGCAATGTAACTATCCATATTATACCCATTTAATTATCCATATTATACCAGTGTACTTATGTACTGGACTAGTGTACTTACATACTGCACCAGTGTACTTATGCATACTGTACCAGTGTACTTACATACTGCACCAGTGTACTTATGCATACTGTACCAGTGTACTTACATACTGCACCAGTGTACTTATCCATACTGCACCAGTGTACTTATCCATACTGCACCAGTGTACTTGTAAATTTATTTATCTTTATATATTGTTTGGGTCATATTTTTCAGCATGTTCATTTTTTTCTTTTTTTTATTACATTTTCTGAGCTATTAATTCACAGTGTTGGTGACAGATCTTCTATATACGGTCTGAACTTACCAACTACAGTTTGGTGGCCTTAATTCTTCTCTGGTTCTGGGTCAGACACAGGCTCCAACATGTAAGGCTGGATGGACAAGTCTTCCCTTGCTCACATCTTTAATTCTTTTGTAAATAAATGTTTTTGCGCAGCTATATAGTCGTAAACCCCCCTATCAAACTAGAATGAACCTGTCTGGAAGCTGGAGGGGGGTGGGGGGTGAAGTGCCTTGTTTAGAAAGAGACAGTCTCAAAACGAGTTGATCTGAGACATGTCTCAGAAAAGAGGCGTGGCTTGTTGAGTTACAATAAGGAGGAATTCAAACCAAAGTCCTGCAGTTCCACTTTATATAGACCCCAACTGAAGGATTTAAAAGCATCGTGTCTTTTTTTAACTCTTGTAAGGTAGTAACAAGAAGAGTTATTTTTCCCAAAAGAGCAGAAAATGTATTTGAGTATTTATGAAGTTATCTAGTGTTCTGGTTTTTCCAGTTTTCTCAGTTATTTTACAGTAACTTCCTGCTGTAACCAGTAAAAACTCGTTGAACTTGCAGGGATTTATGTCTCTGCTTGCAAACATTCAAAGGTTAAATAAGGGAGCAAAAGGGCAGCAGAAGCAGCTCTATAGGAAAAACTCATGATTGTTTTGGGGCAACAGAAATAAATTGTAGGCTGGTCAGTTTGTCTCAAAGTGTCCAAAACACCTCAAACGTTGATTTAAATGGTGGAATTTGAAGTTTTTTATTATGCTGAGAGTCTTACTAAAATAAGGGTTGTTCAGTTTGCCTCCACACTAACTAAATAACTTACTGTGTGGTGTAAATCTGCACTCACATCTGTTGCTGTGTTTCTAAAAGCTGAGCTGATCCCTGCTCTCTTTATGTTAAGTAACTGCAGTTATTTAAAGCGGTGAACGTATCTGAGTGCTCAATATTTTTACCTGACAGTCTTGTTTCGACCTGCCTACAACTGGAGTGTATCCTCATGCCCTTTGCCAGCCCACCCACACACACACTACTGGCACATAAACCTCCCACACTCATACACAAACACACACACAGCCGTGCAGCGCCTGCAGCTATGTCTCTCCTACGCCCAGGAATCGGGCCAGGTTGGGTCGACGAATGTAAGAAGGAAGCTTTATGTAAGCCATTCACTACACACTCCTACTCACTCTGCAGTCTGTGACCATTCAACAACTTTCATTACAAAATCGGCCGCATTACATAAAATCTGAACGCAGGCTGAGAATATCTGTACGGTGTGAGGTCAGACTTATTATCGTCTTTTTAAAGGTGTGATAACAGACGGTGAAGGCAGGTTTACTCAGGTACTGTAAGAATTAAAAATGGTCATGAAGAGTCAGTTAAGGGTCATGTAGCAAAATATCTCCATTTTCATTGGTTATCATTCATATTTTCTACCTGTTTGTATGTTGTTGGTATAAAAACACGTAAACATAAATTAGTATGTAGATTATTATCATGATTAAGGATTTAAAGGAGTGCTCAAACATTTTCCCTGAGAGGGCCAAAGTGAAAATCTACCTGAGGGCTGTGGACCAAGTGCAATAATATAATACATGTAGTACAAATACTTTTTAGGTAAAGTCCTTTTATTTTATTTTATTTTATGTATTTATCATTATTTTTATTTTTTTGTTAAGCAAGCAACAAATGTGGCTGACGTTTTTTTTTTTTAGCTCGTGCATTTGGAGCCATTGGGCCAATGTTTTAATGACTGTAAGTGGAAATAAAGGCTGTGTCTAAATTCAGAGGCTGCGTCCTCCGAAGGCTGAATTTGTCGGCTGCTTACGTCACAGCGCCGCGCCGGAGGCTGTCCAAAATCAAAGACTCCTCCAAGGTGGCCGACAAATGCGTCCTCCTTTTTGTCCCGATTTGAAGGACGGGTCCGATGGATCATTCTCGGCCCACCATATCCCATAATGCATTGAGGACCAACCAGAGATTTATTTCTGTTTGTAATGGTGGACAAAGCGAGAGAAAGGAGTACAGTTTAAAATAAAAATCTGGCAGTATAAAAATTAAAAGTTTCAAGTGGTTTTGTTGTTAATACTTTAAACATGTTTTATTATTATTCTTGTCAGAAATCAATCAGCTGATGTAGAGAAATAAACATGTATCTACGGCAGGTCCATTAGTTCCTTTAAATATTGTCTTTAAGCTAATTTTGTTGTTTTATGATATTTATAAAGCTAAAATATTCATATTTTGCTAACTTCGATCTACTTTTGCTTCTGTTTAGCGTCGTCACGGTTGCTAGGCTACCTTGGACACCTCTGCTTTAAAATAAAAATATATTTACATTTGCATTAGTAAAGACATGCAGTTATGGTCAGATTTGTCCTGATTGCAGCTAACTTGAGGTTCTTCTGCATGAAAAAACTGTATTTGTATTTGTGTATGAAAAATGTACCCTGTTTTTTACTTCTTCATGTGTCAATGCTGCTGTGCAGGAGTATTATTTCTCAGCAGTGAAACCTTCTGTTTAGGAAGAAGACTGCAGTGACCATGTTTCCCAGCACCTCCTGATCATTTATCTGTATCAGCATAAAAAAAGTATTTTAGGTTTAAAATGTAGTGCAAGTGTTTGTGTTTCAGTTCCTCTGCTGTAACTGACGCTGCAGTTTGAATACAAAAAAACTCACATCTGCAAAAATCCTTGTGCAGTTTTGTCACTTCTGTCAAATTTAGTTGCTACTCACAATCTGACCAGCTGAACAAACGAAGCATGACATTTTGTTTACAGAGATTCTTTCTGTTTTGCCAGATATTAAACTGCTCTGCTTTCAATTTCTGCTGGTGTCACCTGGAAATCCTCCAAGAAGAGTTTGATTGCTAATCAGTGTGTTAGCTAAGCCTCTTTATAACCATCCACTATGACAGCTAAACTCAATTGTTTTCCAACAGAGCTCAGTTTTGTTTTAAGTTTAACACAACGTTGTTTCAGTGTTAACACCCTGGAAAACATAAAAATGTGACCCAAGTCTGAGATAAGGTTTCTGGTATGTGTTTGTGTGCTCACAGGGAGTACGTTTCAAAAGTGCAAGGTTGCCCAAATTTAACGTCCCTGCTTCTAAGAATAAAGTATTGTGCTATTTATAGCTCTCACTTTGGGTCCCAAGACACACACGTCACTGAGTCCTGCTTACCAACACTGAGACCACAATGTGTGTGTGTGTGTGTGTCGCAATGCGAGGGAGGTTGTTTAAAGCTTGAGATGAGGAAATACAAATCAAAAGTGCAGCTTCAGCAGAGATGTTTACGTGCGATCTGCAGCACTTCCTCTGCATTCAGGTGTTGGTGTGGTTAGGAAACGTTAAACGGAAACACACACATATCTGCTGCAGTTGTGCATCTTCACTGCAGAGCCTTAAAGCCCTGTGTGTGTGTTCTTGTTTGTGTGCGTTCGCTTTTTGATCAAGTTGGTATCGAGCCTCGACACTTGGAGAGGAAAGGTGCTAGCAGCGACGGCTGCTCTTCGACTTGGCCTTTTTGGACGCCCACACACATTATGACACTTCAACGTCACTTCCACAACACTATTTATAAAGCCTTTGTGTCTTTTTAGGAACAGCGTGGGTTTGCTTTTCACCGGTGACTCACCGAGTGGAAGCAGGAGGGAGGAGAGAGAGATGGAAAAGGCAAAAGCTGCAGATGGATTCCAGCATATAGAAACAAATGAAGCAATCAATAACTTTTATTTTTGTACTTGAGGCATGTGGTTGACAACTTAAAGAATCCTCTGTGTACAATAAAGTATTTAACAAAACCTAGGAGCCAAAATGCTTCAAAACTAAACCAGATTATAGTGGGGAGGAGGCCAAAGGTCAGCAGAAAATTTGGCTTTGAAATGTTGTTGGGTGGATTTCAGAAAATAAAACTAATTAGCATTTTCTCTGTTTTGTTTTGCTGCAGGTATTTTGGTGAGAAAACTGGAAAACAACTGAAACTACAGAGGAGATCTACAACCTCGAATCCTGAAAATTGGTATTAATTTCTTAGAAAGCCTACGCCACAAATGATTGCACTTAAAATTAAATTCTGAAAAATAGAATATATGGATGACTTAAGTAAATTCATGTTTTATGTTCTGTGTTAAGTTGTGCTACAATTGCACCTCCCATCTAAACACAAACAGATTTTTTGTAAAACCAGACTTTTTAAGACTCTGGATACAGAACATAGCCTTCTTTAGGAGGAAACAATTTCTAGGACTGACACTGCTTTTGTTTGGAACTGATCTACATATCTTCATTTGTTTCATGTACCTTTTTATTTAGTTTAATCTAAACTAATAAACAGACATTTTTGTTTTTTTTTGTTTTCCAGGTCACTCAAGAATTCTGCTCTCATTTGGGAAAACATTATTTTTTTTCTACAAGATGTCAAATGTGCGTTTCTGATGTTATCCACTAAACTTTCCCTTCTAATTCCACATCCTGCTTCCTGTTCCAAGTCTGGCTTTACCTTCAGTCTTATTCAGAAATGGATGGACCCTTCCCCTTTCTTTGAACTTGTTGGCAGCCCTCAAAGGTTCAGCTATCATGCTTGGTAGCTTTTGGACCTTGTAACCATCCTTTACCTACCCTCTCAACTTCCCCACCAATCCCACATTTACCCCTTTTCTAAATCACAAACATGGAAGCCCATGCATCTGCTACCACAGGGCAGAAGTGCTCAAATAAGGAAGTAGTGAAGGAGAAAACACCTCTGCAAAGAAAATGGGCATCTGAACCGACTGCAAACACCAAACAAAGCACTTTTGCTGACCATGAGGTTAAACATCGTGAGAGTTTGCCAGTTGGTGCTACCGGAGGATCAGCACCCCAGCAGAAGTACACAATCACAGGGAATTCTGCTAAGCTGCTATGTGGACCCTCTGCAGTTGGAGCCATAGGTGGTCCACCATCCCACGACTCCCAAGGACCCTTTTCACAGGCTTTTCCAAGGGGCTACTCCTTCCAATTGGGCCAGCCATACCCTCAGCATCCCCAAACCGAGCGCTTTGTCTCAGGAGCCAAACCACAGCCCGGCCTAGAAGCTCATGCCTGGCCATTTGCTGGCCAACTACCTTCAGATGACCTGTACCCAGTAGGACATCCAGGCCATACTCATCCACATGGGATGGGGAGGTTTCCCCGACAAAAATCTCCCAGTTTACCAAGCTCCTTTGGACAGTATTCCCAAGCAGGGTCTGAGCCTGCAGAGGAGGGCTATGGGAAAAAAGAGCAAAAGCCAAAGAAGCCTGGTAAATACATCTGTCCCTACTGTCATCGAGCATGCGCCAAGCCCAGTGTCTTGAAAAAACACATCCGCTCTCATACTGGAGAAAGACCATACCCTTGCATACCCTGTGGCTTCTCTTTCAAAACCAAGAGCAACCTTTACAAGCATCGCAAGTCCCACGCTCACGCCATTAAAGCTGGGCTTGTACCATTTTCATCAGAGCTGTCTGCGGCTCGATTTGGGGATGTGGACCAAGCGTCCTCAGTTGGTGAAGCAGATGTGCCCTCAGATGGAGAGCAAAGCACAGATACAGATGAGGAAGGTGTCGATGCCTCCACCATGTTGACAGATAAGAGCAGTCCTATCCCACAGATATCCTTCGAAGCTGACAAGAATGCAGGTAATTTTGTTTTACGAAACATATTTGATGTTATAACTATGGTTTGAGGAATTTTTTTTGGTATTTAAACCCAGGAAAACAGTTTATCAGTATTGCCAGTTTAAGTCTTAAGGCTCCCACATACTCGGGTATACTGTGTACAGTCTGTGAGCCGCGCAGACTCCACGCGTATTGTCCGCGGATGTTTGAGACTTCATACTCGAGCATACTGACTGCCTGACAAATACTTGAAATTTTTCGCAGTTTCAGTCATGATGTCAAAGACGAGAAGAAGGGAAGAGATAGCTTGCATTTCAGATTAAAAGCAACAAATGAAAATAACTTACTTTACCCAGGGTCTGAGCTATTTCCTCCCATGAATTTGTTGTTTTCTGAAAGTCCTTATATTCCTTCATTGATGTATCATATAGTATCTGTTTTATATTCTCCTCCATGAGACGCTCTTTCTCCATTTCATCCAAAAATGAAGCAGATTCTCAATTTTATCTGCTTGGTGTGGCATCTAAAACAGTTCGATGTTAACTCACCGGGCAGTTTATTGAGCGACACAGCGGAAGTAAAAATCTGTTCTCTGCACAGACCTGTCCGGTGGACGTTCACATTGAGTAGTAAAGTACGCCCAAGTATGTGGGGGCCTTTAATCTCTGTCATTATGTTTCATTGTACGTCTTTTTTTGCTACATAGGTGGTGCAGAACCAGCATATGCAGATTCAGCTGAAGAACTCCCTATCGGATCTATGAAAGTGCCTATCCTCATTTTCCCCAAGACTGGGGGCATTCCTCCCACTGGGATGGAGTGTCCTCCATTTCATGACATAAAAGGGTCACATCACATGCTGGGGTCAAAGGCAGGTGGAAGGGCACGCTCACTGGATGACTCCCCCACCGTTAAACAACGTTTGGCCCTGAAACTGAACGACAAAGGGCAGGACTCTGATCCTAGCATGACCCAGTCCCTTAACCTCCTAAGTCCTCATAGCAAAGGCAGCACAGACTCTGGCTACTTTTCTCCCTTTGACAGCGCTGAGCTCCAGATCGGCACTCCGAATACTAATGTCAAAACGTATGAAGAGATTATGTTTGGTCGGACTTGGTATAACCGGCCCAATTCCAGGTCAAGACAGCCTATCACAGTGAGCATGGCAGGGGCAGACCCTAGCAGCCTTGTGAGCTTAAAGCAGTCAGGTGTTATTCCAGATATGGGGAAGACAGTTGAAGATCATGTCTCTCTTAGAGGAAATCAAGCAATTTGTGGAGATGCCAACCAGTACCCAACTGGACCCTGTCAAAGCAATACAGGACTTCTGGAGCTTCCATCGGATTCGGCAACTCTTATTAGGAGCAACTCCATGCCAAGTCCATCCCCTCCTAACCTCAGTGCTCCTCAAGGAATTCGAGGAAGCGTCTCTTTTGATAATATGGCAGCACCAGATGATGTGTTTTACCCACCAGGTCATCCCAGACTCAAACGACAGACTGCATTTGAACAACCAGGTAATGAAGCTCACATAGGAGAGGCTGAGGTTTATGGACACATGGCCAAGAACTTTACCTCATCTCTAGGTATGAAGATCAGTGAGCGCAGCCCGGGAGTCCCCGAGCAGATTGCCTATAGCTCATATGGTACTAAAGTCAGCATGTCTGAAATAGCCACAAGAAAAAGACGAAAAGAGAAGAGTGTAGGAGATGATGAGGACAGCCCTGGGCACTGTGATAGTAGCTGTAGTGGTTCGGTTGAGATGATGGGGGACTTTGAGTTTAAACAGGGCAGTTTTGATGGGTCAAGAGGGACCCCTACAGGGAAGGGCTCTTTTCATAGTGCTCACAGCCAGTCTGACAGTTTTGATACATGTGCCAGTATGTGCTCTGAGGACATTGCACTGTTTCCTGACTCAGAGGGCAGGAAAGCAGCCAAGAATGCCATATCAGTTATCCTGCACACAGACTCTCTCAGGCGTCCAAATTCCTTTGAGAAGTCGGAATCTTTTGAGCAACCAGGAAACCAACCCTCAGATAAAGCTCCAACAAGTCAGTACTCAGAACAGTCTGACACGGATATCTTTGAGGATGCTCTGAGTCCTGAATCAGCACTTCTGAAGACTGAAAGCATGGAGCAGCAGGTACAAAGTGACAGTGATCTGGCATCCCTTTCATCTTCTTCAGCTGCTCCCTCACCTGGCCAACCATACCCCAACGCACACCGACTAGTTCGACAATCCAACATCCAAGTTCCCGAGATCAGAGTGACAGAGGAGCCAGACAAACCCGACAAGGACGCAGAAGCTCCAGCGATCAAAGAGCCGGAGAGGCAGCAGCAGCATGTTGAGGAGTTCCAGCTTCCACAGAGAAGTGACACTCTGTCCCAGATGCCAACAGAAAAGCTTCCACCTAAGAAGAAGAGGCTGCGCCTTGCAGATATGGAGCACTCATCTGGGGAATCCAGCTTTGAGTCCACCTGCACCAGCCTTTCTCGCAGTCCCAGTCAGGAGAGTAATCTGTCCCACTCGTCTTCTCTTTCCATGTCCTTTGACCGAGATGAGGGCCCCAAGTCTGTTTCACCAACCAAACAGGTATCCAATTACATGTCTATTTTTAATATTTGCATGACAAATACAATAATATAACCACCTGAAAACTTATTTATTTATTTATTTATTTATTTTTGATAATGAGTAGCAAGACACATTTTTTGTGGATTAAGCTTGTTGTGTTACATCAGCATATATTCAATCTAATTCGGATTTTGGAAGTTTAGAGGTCCCCCATTGCAATTTTTTATTTTTTTTGTAATGCATTTTTCTTGTGGCCCATTTGTCTACATTTGAAGTCCTTGTGTTGCAGAGCAGAACTTGTAAAAAAACAGAACATTAAGTGTCTTTTCCTCTCTTTTGGGTTTTGTATCTTTTTCCAGGAGGACTCGTTGACTTCTGGAGGTGCAGCGAAGCAGTCAGAGTTCCTGACTGTCCCCGGCAGTGGCTACTCCAGCCACCATCAGCAGAGGGAGATGAGAAGATCTTCGTCAGAACAGGCACCTTGCACGCTGCCCACAGAGTTGCCTGAAATGCGCAGTAAATCCTTTGACTATGGAAGCTTGCCTTCTTCCAGACAGGGTGAGCTCTACAGCAGTGCGTCAGCAATGAAGGAACGTCGGCGTGGATATCTTGTTCGACAGGTAGGACCATGTAATACCTTGATTTTTAAGTGTATTTTTAAGTGTATTGTATTTTTTTCAGTTTGCCATATAATTACCATACAGTGAAGTTAGAAAGTCCACACCAAAGCAGGTTATTGTCACCAAAAGACACTTGAGCTGCTTGGAAATCCTTGGAAAATCCAAATAAAGGAGCAGCTTTCTTATAGTCCGCCATTTTCTGACCAATCAGAGCAGTCGAGACCGTTTGGGAGTTACCTTAAAGACAAAGGAGCAGTTTACAACTCAACTAAATAAAAGCCTGGTGCATGTAAACGCTTGTTATTATCGAATTAATTAATTTTGGGCCCATTTAAACAATACTTTTGGATTGTTTAATCCAAATCCATAAAAAAGTAATTTTTTTTAGAAAACATCTGTAGATTAAAACCAACATAATAGAGGAGAAAGAGGCTCTTATAACTTTCTTCCATCATTCTCTACTCATTCTGCAGGCTTCACTAAGTGTGTATCCAGAGGCAGTCCTCCAGGAACCAGGTGGAGCAGAAATGTCAATCAAACAGGAGAGTTTGGAGCATGGGGCGTGGCCTAGCTCATCTGGATCCCCACATGGCAGCATCGACCAGCCCAGCAGAACCAAACGAGCTGGAGGTAAGCCTTGTATTTATCTACTTATTAAACCAGTTAAATAGAGAGTAATGTTGACCCTCCTTGAACTGGAGTGTCAAACAGTAGTTCTATAAGACCCATTTAAATAAATACAAGAATATGAGCATCAGCTGTAGGTCCCAGTGGATTTTTGGACCTAGACCATGTTGAAGTTTTATTAAAACAATACAAATCTCCTCTTTTTAACAAGCTGTTGTTGGGTCTTTCTCTATAGACTGTACAAGACAAGGTTTATTTTTTTACCTAATGAGGTTTGCATTTTAAAAATGTGTTGTTTTATGAACAGGCAAAGGATCTCACCACCAGCATAGCCTCCAGCAGAGCATCAGTGAGGACAGCCTGCAAGATGAACCTCTCTATGGCCGGTGAGAAAACATGTTTTGCTCTAAAAGATGGAAATTTACTAAAAAAAGAAAATCCTTGCAGCCTTTGCACTAGATGAGTGTTTTTTTTTTACATTTGTACTCATAACACTATGATTTATTCTGATTTAGGTCCCAGCAGCATCGACTCCAAGCTCAGAGCTCCTCATCAGAGGGAGAACATCCGGGCCATGAAGTCCTAAACAAGGATTTAATCCAGCAGTACCAGAGCAGCGCTCCCTTCATTTCCATCTCACAGCCAGGTTTGTTCTGGAATCAGGACTCTGAGCAGGCAACAAGACAGCAGCAGACACTCCAGGCTCAACAGCAACTCCTAAAACTGCACATCAGATCACAAGGCAACCTGCACAAACAACCATCACTGCAGCAAGTCCATGAACCCCTGCAATACGATGGAAAATCAGAAAGCTCACAGATTTACGCACCATCTTTCTCATCTCGTACCTCCTCTCTGTCGCAACAACAGCAAAGCTTGGGCTCGCTGTCCTCGAAGCTCTCCAGCTCGACCACCCACTCCTCGTTTCTACAACAGATTCAGCCGGTCTTCGCCACCCAGAACCTGGGCTCTCAGGCCTCCGTGCCTAGTTTACTGGTTCCTGTAAGGATCCAAACCAACATGCCATCGTTTGGTAGTGCTATGTACACAAGTGTGAGCCAGTTGATAGCTTCCTATGGTGCTGGAGTACAAGGCTTGAGCTCAGATGGGACTGAAACCGACAACATGTCTCCTCCGCTCGGCGCTGCAAACATTGCCAAGCCGCCTGGAAGAGTAGTTGGAGGCATAAATGGAGCAGGATTCAACTTGTCCATCTTCCTTGGTCAGATTGACAGTGCAGCGCTACGTTACCCTCAGCCCCCCGAGCAGCAGCTGAACACAGGTATCCCACTGTCGCTAACATCGGGTACTATATCCACCACTGACGCCTCAGCTTCTGGTATTGTAGCCAGCAAACGCATGCTGTCCCCGACCAGCTCACTGGAGCGCTTCATAGAGACCAAACAGCAGAAAAGAGTGAAGGAAGAGAGGATGTATGGGCAGATCGTCAAGGAGATGGGTGCTGTCGAGCTGAGCGGAGCTGAACGCAGTTCCAAACCTGAGAAGAAGCAAGGGAGGGGTCAGGGCGAAGACTCCATCGATGAGTCTGAGAGGATGTCCTCCTCTCCTCCACTAAATGATCTCCCCGCCAAGATCGCTATTCCCGTTCGTTCCCCGGCCCCCCACATCTCTGACGTACCCCGAGCCGAAAGCTTCACCCCACCCCTCCAGATCATCACAGATCATCCCAGCGGACGAGACTCCCCGGAGGAGCTCGACGTAGACGAAGTGCCCCCAGAGTCCAGCTCCAGCCCGGAGCCCATGCTCGCCTCCGTCAACGCAGAAGACTGCAACAAGGAGCAAAAACCAGGAGCTCAGGGTCTGCTTCCTGCAGCCGATGCGCCGCAGTTCTTCCAGTTCCCGAGCCTGCGCACCATGAGCCGCGTCAGCTGGTGTTTCCGAAACTACACCAAACCCAACAGCACCCCGTCGGCCGCTCACGGCTCCGTCTACAGCTCGTGGTGCGTCAGCTCGTACAATCCCAACCCTCTGAGCCTCACTACGAAAGCTGCACTGGCTCTGCTCAGGTCCAAGCAGAGGAGGAACTCTGACCTGATCTACACACTGGCAGCCGTATCATCTCCCAGCTCTGGAAAACTGGTGTCATCTGTGGCCTGGAAGCTCAGGTTTGATCAGGTATTAAGAGCTTTTTATATAAACCATGCAGAGGATCCATCCATCCAAAACACAACAAAGAACTAAACCGTCTCTGTTTTCTCTGCAGCTGAAGCCTGAGCTGATGCCAATAGATGTCAGTCATTTTGGGAGGAAGATGAAGGGAGTGGTATCATGGGACCGCTCGAAGGATGAGCAGGTAGAGAAGGAGGTGTCGGTCAAGCAGCCGTCCACCGAGCCAACTCGCATCAAGATCTTCGAGGGCGGGTGAGTCCAGCGAAAACAAACCAACGTTTTTTTATTGCAGTTTTAATAAATCGAAGCAAAGAAATTAAATGAAATTTAGTTTTTACTTTGAAGATGACAGTTTAAATGAGTCCTTATTTTAATAGCTGAATGGACAGAAACCTCCTGTTTTGTGGCGACAATCAAAATAGAAATTGAAACAAGAAGTGGAGAACCCACAGAGTGGGTCAAGTCAACTAACACCAACTAATTAACATGAAACACACACGAACTGAAACAGCTGGACAGCTAAATGAGTAATTCTGGTCATTTTTATGTTTACGGTAAGATTTACAAGAATAAAAATAAAGAAGCAGATCTGCAGCTGCTTCAGTCTCAGTGTGAATAAACCAAATCTTTATTCTGCAGAAACACTGAGCTGTCTTTATTAGTGTGAACTGCTGAGTTTCTAATGGAAATGAACACCAGTGACCATCAAATGAACCGTCAGGACATCCATCTCACTGTGATTAGCTGGAAAAACACTCGGAGGTGTAAAGACTTCTTTTTCCAGACAACTCTCTGACTGAGATTCGATCCAACAGCCTGAATCTGGTGAACTCATCACGACTCAAGCTGCTGCTCTGTAATTTAATGTCAGCTTTCATTCCTGCGCTGATTTGAAGTGAGATCCTTTGTCCTTCATGGTGCAGTCCTAACAGCTTTAGCAGGTTTTATTTATTTTAGCAGCTATTTTCTTCACTAATTTTACCCATGTTGTCTTTTATTATCACATATTAGTTTGCATTTATTTGTGTAATTATGGGACCAGATTACATTATTTCATTTTAACAACTTCACACAAGATTCTTTTGTTTAAATTTAAACTAAATTCTGCCTTTTTTTATATTTTTCTCATATAAAACTGGTCTGTTTCTTTTCTTTTGGACTGGTTGTCAAAAAAAGCCAAGTTTCCTGTTAGTTTAAGTTTACTGTATAATTTTCCCACACAAAAACAAAAACTCATACAAAAATATGAACTGTTTTAAGACATTAAAAGCTTGTAAATACTATATATAGGAAAAGCAAAAGACAAAACAGGTGAACAAACCCTTGACTAAACTATAAATAAGAGTAAACAAAGTGATAAATGTCCACAGAGGTTTAAAACACATCATTTATTCCCATCATCAGATAGGTTCAAATGTTCTGAAGCTGCCTGATGATCTTTTCAGGGTTTCTGTGAATAAAACAGAATCAAATAATCATCATAATTCAGTTTCCTAACTGGCCACAGCTGTGTAAACGTCTCGGCTCAGACCAGTGTTTTGGAGGGATTTCCCAGTCCTCGCCGCAGTTGAAAGACAAATTTCCCCTCGCCCGCTCAGACGGGTCGTTTGATGTGCCTGATACTCCAGCGCCTTCATCACACGAGGCCCTGAACTCACCGTTACCTCCAGCTGCTGCAGACGGGGCAGGAAACAACATAATACACCAGCCGTTTCCACACTTTCTCCACATATATTCCCTCTTTGACATAAATAAAAAAAGCTTGATTTGAATTTCCTGCAGCAGAGCAAAGAAACCGATGGATGGGTGGTCCGATGGATAAACCTTCATCAGAGCTAAACAACAAAAAACTCTGAAGCTTCCATGTTGAATAGTTTTTGAGTTATAAGCATTTTTGTATGTCCAGACTTTTCAGATGGAGCCCCCTCCTCAAATATGGGGTCTATTGTAAAATCTGTTTTAAACCATTTAATCACCTGGTTGGACACTAAAGTAAAAAAGCACCTGGTGTTTTCTCTCGCAGGTATAAATCCAACGAGGACTACGTTTACGTTCGCGGTCGTGGTCGAGGTAAATACATCTGTGAGGAGTGCGGAATCCGCTGCAAGAAGCCCAGCATGCTGAAGAAACACATCCGAACGCACACCGACGTCCGGCCGTACGTCTGCAAGTTCTGCAACTTTGCCTTCAAAACCAAAGGTACGACGTGTTGTCAGCCTGCAGAGCAGCTTTTAATGTCGGATCACTTTAACATGTGTTGTGTGAAGAACACGTCAGCACGTTTCTAGAGTTTTACTACTTTCTAAGTGAAGGAATAAAAGAAGCAGAGAGATCAGATGTTACCAGACCGAGTCATTTTCTTGTTAAATGACTTTATGTATCGTTTGTAAATTGTAATTGTGGTCTCGCTCTTTTATTCCCCACCCCTTCATCCTCCATCCTCTGCGTTTTGGGCCAGACGAACGAGGCTCCGGTTTCCAGTAAGACCAGTCGTTATTAACTTGTTCTTGTTTGTGTTCTGCAGGAAACCTGACGAAGCACATGAAGTCCAAGGCTCACATGAAAAAGTGTCTGGAGCTTGGAGTCTCCGTGTCCTCGGTTGAGGAAACAGAAACAGAAGATGGAGGTAAGAAAATATTGTGGGCGGAGTCCAAATTCAGGGGCGGAGTCCTTTAAATGCTGACAAACTCCTCCTATTGTGTCTTTCTGTTTGTCCCAATTTGAGGGACGTGGGCTGTGTCTAAATTAAGGGACTGGGTCCTAAAGAACCCGGTCTACCTGGTCTAAGTGAGCTGAGTTCTTCAAAGGACCCAGACCGGAGAAGCTCTATAAAAATGACAAAAGCATTAACAACACAACCGCTTGAAACTTTTATTTTTATACCGCCAGATTTTTATTTAAAACTGTTTGCCCTTCATTTCGTCCATCATTATGAGCAGGAAAAAAATCTCCAGTCAGTCCACAATGCATTATGGGATATGGTGGACTGAGAAGGATCCATCGGACTCGTCCTTCTAATTGAGGACAAAAGGACACATATGTCGGCCGCATCAGAGGAGTATTCAAATTTGGACAGCCTCCGGTGTGACTAAAGCAGTCGACAAATTCAGACTTCCGAGGACGCAGCCTCTGAATTTGGACACAAACGTGGATCCTTCTTGGTTCATCCTATCCCAAGATGCATTGCTGGTCGATCGGAGATTCATTCTTGCTTGTAATGGTGGACAAAGGGAGAGACAGGAGTTCAGTTTTAAATAAAAATCTGGAAGTATAAAAAATTGAATTTGAAAGTGGTTGTTTTGTTTGTTTTTTGTCATTTGTATCGACAATATTTTGCTACTTTCTATCTATATTTTGCTTCTGTGTAGCGTCATCACAGTTCTTTACTAGGACTGCAACAATCCATGTATCTGTGTGGAACTGTTCAATCCAGGCCTTTAGGTTCAACACACACTGTGTATGGAGCAATACAGATTTTTAACATTTATTTTATCAGCTTGTTTTCTGAAGATGCTCTTTGTTGAAGGATCAGTGGATCTGTGTTCGACTGCTCCACCTAGGCTGCACTGTGGAGCACAGATCCACCGAGAAACGGGCTGTTTCCGCAACATTTAGTTTAAAAACTGTACTTTTAAGGTTAAGCAAATGTTCATAATTAATTTAACTAAATTACAAGTAAAGAAGGGCGTGGATATTTCTTTTTTTTGTATTAAAAAATATCGAACTGTGAGACTAAAGTATCGAGCCAAACTGAAACGTGAATTTCCTGTTTCGTTGCACTCCTATTCTTTACATCCACTTTCTTCCAGTCATTTTGGACCTTTTGAAGGTTTCAGCTCCTGAATGTGGACTCCACCAAAATCTACATGAAACACAAAAACCAGGAGCTGCAGTAAATCCCTGCAGAGATTGTCCTGATAGCCAGAAATCACATCAAACACATTAAAAAGAAAGTAAAAAGTCAATAAACTCGTCTGTAGACCAGTAAACATTAGCTAAGTTTTCAGCTACATCATTTCTCTGAGAAAGATGGAAATTATCTTCATCAATTATTAACAAATAATATATTTTCATCAGCCGTCCCTCCGGGTCGTGTCAGTTTCAGATTAGTTCTCTGGTGTTCAGGGTCCCGTTAATCTTCAAATGACTTGATAATGAAGCTGGAAATTAGTGAGATTATTTTTACATCCTGTGCAGTTTTCTTCTACAGGCGAGTGTAGAAATAAAACAACAGGTTGGGAAAAGAAAAGTAAAGCAGGTTTATAAAGTTCATAAACTCAACGGTTCTTAAAAACAGAAATCTGTGTGTTTGTTTTAAGTCACACGTTTTCCTGGTTTTTCACATTTTATGATCAAATCTCAGTTGTTGTTTTAAAGGGGTTAAAAAGCTGCCGAGCACTCTCTCTCCCTGCGAACAGGTGAACCGCTGGAAGCTTCTTGTGATTTCCCACCATGCAGACCACCGAATGAAACTTTATTTCAGCTGACCCCCGCTGCGTGCTTTGGCTCCACGTTTAATGGGGACATGATCCCACACATGCACGGGGGGGGGCTTCAGACGTTCAGTCAGTGAGTCACTGAGACGTAAACATCAGCGGTTTGAACAAGAACTGATTTATTTAAGACTCTTACTGGAAAACTAATCATGTGTCAGCAGATCTGTTTTTCTAAATCCCATCGATTAACTCCAAATAAAACCTTTTAAAGGTATTTTTACATATTTTCCATGACAGATGAGTCTTTCTACTTAAACCAAAGAACACTAAGTTCATTTTTCACTAACTGTGCTGCTACTTTATAACAGAACACTGCCAACATCCAGTGGAAAAACTCAAGTGTTTCTTGTTTTTTTGTGTCTCATAAATGTTATTGTTTTGTGTTTTATTGGTTGGAGCTGCTGGGAATGAGTTTTCAGTTTTATTTAACGTCTAAACTGTTTCACCACATGTATTTGGTGTTTCTCCCTCACTCTGCATCCTTTTCTAATTTAAAACTTAAATCTTTTCTTTGTTTCTGAAGAAGACGAAGGCCCCAGATCTGAGAAGATGTCCAGGGTCCCCTCAGCCGAGCACCAGTTCTCCGATGCCGACGAGTCCGACGGCGGCGAGGACGACGAGGTGGACGACGAGGACGAGGACGAGGACGACTACGACGGCGACTCCACCCCGAAGACTCGTTCGCGCTCCACCAGCCCGCAGCCCTACAGCCTGCCCTCCATGTCCATCACGGCCGTGGCCGCCTCCCACTCCGGCCCTCACCTGTCCCACCAGATGACGTCGGACCTCCTGGGTCACTCCAACAAGCCCCCACTTTTTGGTTACTTCACAACTGTGCCCAGCATCCAGATCACCCCACAGGCTCCGCCCACTGACCCCTTGGGGAGGGAGCGTGGTCTGGTGGAGTACCAGCGGGGTCCGGAGCGGTGCATGCTGCAGGTCCCGCCCTCCTCCTCCATGGATGAGGAGCTCCCTATCCTATCCCCGGATCTGTCCTCCTCGTCCTCCCGTCTCTCCTCACCTGGGCTGGACCAGTGCCCGTCCCCCATCTCCCCCTCGTCCTCCCCCTCCGCTCGCCGTTACCTCTCCCCCCACGCAGGACACCTCTCACCCCAGCGGGACATCTCACCCCTGCGTCACGTCTCCCCTAAGAGGGACCTGGGAGGGTACCGGAGAGACCTGTCCCCGAGGCGGAGACACCTGTCTGTGCTCTCCCCCCTCTCCCGGCCCACCTCACCAGGAGGGCGGGACTACAAGCGTGACCTTTCACCTCGAGGACGCCCCAGAGGGATAATCCGGGCGTTGTCTCCTCGTCGAGGCCTCCAGCAGCACCTCCACCAGCAGAGGTGAGGCTCAAAAAAATTATGTTTTTATTAAAATATTTTGTATCTTGTTCCATCAATGAAAAAAATAACTAAATCAAAAACTTATTTGCAATAAAATAATCAGAGTCAGGGTTTGTTGCCAACAGTTCAGAGTTATTATGATTTTAAATTTTATCTGAATTTCCCAATACAAGACTCAAAACTCGATGTTTTTCTTCTAACCCCCTGAAACTCAAACCAGTTTGTTCTGACTTCTGTTCTCTTCTGTGTTTCAGCCAGCAGAGCGGAGCTCGAGGTTCCAGGACGGGGCATCAGGGGGGGTTGGACTTCACTCTGGGACGATGCAGCACCGGAAACATGGAAACGGTAAAATTCTGATCAGATTCTTTTAATCTGATGCTCTTATTTGTATTTACTTTTCTTTTATTTTATGAAGTTTCATTTTATTTGTCTAAAGATGAAGCATGAAACTTTAATTGGCCGGCAGTAATGTGGTTAAAAACATGAAGTCTTTCTTCTTAAAACTTCAAACCCCTGCTGCTGCTTCCACTTCAACCAAACATGAGGCAGACAGAGAGAAACAGATAAATCTGTCAACGACCAAAAACTTTGAGCCTTCGTCTTTTCACTCCTCCACCTGCAAACTTTTAGTTTTTACACTTTTTATCCAAGTTTATTCTGGACTTCATTTAAAGCTTTAAAATTGTAGCGTCTCTAACAGTAACTGTTGAGTGAACGGTTCAGGTTCTGGTGGGAGAAACAAACTCGTGTTTAATTAAATCTCATTTTCTTTCAGGAACATCATCCTGGTTCTCTGTTGCCCGGGGAACGAGACCAGGGTTCAGGTTGGGGGAACCAGTCCGGTCTGCCCCACCAGGTTCTCTTTAGTCACCTCCCCCTTCATTCTCAACTCCAGGTAATTATTTATTTGGTACCTGGGGTGTAATGGCTTATTAACATGTTATAAACAGTTTATAATGTTTCATTTAATTTTTAAAACTGGGTGAAAATGAAACCACAACTAGATACACAGCTGTAGCATATATGACCTCCGCCTGATGGACAACAAAAAAATCTGAAGCTCCTATGTTGAATAGCTTTTGAGTTATAAGCATTTTTGTAAGTCCAGACACCCCTACTTTTTAGATGGACCCCCTCCTCAAATATGGGGTCTATTGTAAAACCGTAGGCTGGTGCAGTGTAGGGGTCATAGTAAAACCTACAGATGTCTTCAACTCTAAAATGTAATCATTTAATCTCTCTCAGGTGCGTTCTCCGTACCCGATGATCCCCATCGGGGGGATCCAGATGGTCCACTCCATCCCCACCTCCGTCACAGACCCGCTGGCCCAGCAGGGGGCGCAGTCGGCCCCCTCCCGCCTCTTCCTGCAGAAGAGCACGTCGGAGGACTCCCTCAGCGGCGAAGCCACCTCCTTCACAGAGCGGGGCAGACGAGGAGGGGCGGTGGGCGAGCGGGGGAGGGAGTCCACGTCTCCTCACCCCTCCTCACAGGGGAGGCAGGAGGAGACCATCCACACCTGCACCAAGGCCATCGCCTCGCTCTGCATTAACTCTGAGGAGTCTGCGGGGAGCAGAGGGGGGCGCAGCAGGGGGGAGGACGGGAAAGACAGAGCCCGAGCTCCTCCCTCCTCTTCCTCACCCTCGGCGTTGTCCTCCGACTCCACATCGACACCTCCTCGCCCCTCCTCGTCTCCTCCTCAGCCTCCTGGGATTCAGCACTTTAGCGGCCTGGAGCTCAGGCCTCCCCACCCGACCTCCCCTCACTCCTCCACCTCCTCCCCCTCTCCTCACCCCCACAGCCCGGGATCGGACTCCTGTCGCCCTCCGATGTGCATCAAGCTGGAGAACGACCCGGAGCTGGAAAGCACAAAGAGAAAAAAGGACGTGTCGTAGAACACGATGAATGTGTTTTGTCGAAGGGAAAAAGTGCAACACGGAGCGAAGCTGAGACTTCTGCACGTTTTAAACCCACTTCCTCCCACTCAGAGGGGATCCTGGTGTTTTCATGTGCACAGCATGCCCGTTCCACCTGCAGCCAACTACCAGAGACTCTGTTATTTAATGACGTTAAAGAGCTGACACATGTACACACGCCTGACCAAAACGTGCTCTGAAAGCTCTCCTCCAGCGGTACATGAAACAAACGTGTGCCTTTTCTTTCATTCTTCTGCTCTTTGGGCCTTTGATTCTCTGTAAATACATCAGCTTTGTAAGAAATGCAACCTCCCTGTTTTTTTGTTTTGTTTTTTTTTGGACACCTTAAAAGTTGATGTGAAGTTCTGAATATTACTATGATGTACGGTTGCACTAAAACTTATTTTTATATGAGTGAATTGGGAAAAAAAACAGCTTTTTTGTGTACAGCTGCAATTCTATAATACTATTTATTGTTACCATGTTTCATAAATTGTACATTTTTTTTCTTAAATGTCGTCCCGGCCTTTTTATATGTAAAGCATGGGGGGGTTTGCTGACATTAGGGGGGTGGATGTGTACACTGTAATATGGCTTTATATGTTAGACTTATTTATATACAGCTGGGGTCAGAAGTTTAAATCCACCTATGAGCTTGATTGTCGTTAATTTGTGGCTTTTTTCAGAGTGAAATAATTAAACTGTTGAATTTAAATGACTTCAAACAAGTTTGAATTTATTTATTTCCTCTAATCCACACAGTCTCAGGTGTTTCCCCGCTAATATTTGATTAAATGTATTTTAGAATCGTTAAAAGACTTTCTAACTTGGACTTTTTAAAATGAATGCAGTCGAATAAACAGGAGCTAAAAGCTGCATTCAATCAGAATCACTAACAGGAAGTTAAGAGGTTTTTCAAGTTAAAAGACCTTCAGCTCTTTTATTTCAAAACATAGGTGAATGTATGGATCTATTTGAGCCTGTCTGGATTATAAACCATTAAATCAGTTTAATCATTTCACCCTGAAAGGAAAAAAACGATTCAAATAAATCATTAAAAAGTGACGTTCATGACGAGTGGAGGGAAACTTTCCACCTCAGCTGTCTGTGTAGGTGAGCCTCCACTCCCTGGAGGTTTATGCATATAGATTTACTCAAATATTTACTCAGCATATGAATCATACAGTATATTCTGAATCCATCTGTTTATATCTATATCTGCACTTAACGTTTAGGATTTGGTAGTCTGCTTGTACATTTCTGCTGCTTTTTGCCTGCCGCTGCTCAGGATTTTAACTTCCTGTTTATGTTTTCTTTTAAAATGAAAAAAACACACTTTAATGGTATTATTACAAGCTTTTTTTTAATTTTGGTTTTGAGACTTGCTCTCAGCATTAAGTACAGGATGTCTTGCACCGTGGCGCTCTGCTGAAACCTCATCTACGGAGTTCAACGTCAACCTTTCTGGGGAAAATGACAAAAAATATAAAAAAACATTCCAGTGTGTGTAAATATCCAGTCATTGTCTACATAAATAAAAACATGTTTTCGACTCGATGCAGGTTATCAAGGCCACTGAGACTCGTTAGACTCCAACTCTCTGATGATGCACCTTATATCTGTTCTGAGAAGATCCCAGCAGTCTGATCAGTTTTTATAGGAGCAGAACTCTTTGTGCTCTAGAAACAGAAAAATAATTGAAATGAATAAAATGTTTAACATTTGTGCACTGCTTTGCCCCCCACCCCCTCCTCTCCTGCACATCCCCCTTTTTGTTTTTTGTTTTGATTTTTTGTAGCTAAGCAATATTTAGCCAAAACTCTGCTCACCAGCAGGGAGTGTATTTGTTGCAAGGCAACAATCGTGTACTTTTACAAAAAAACCTCCTAAAATCAGGAAAAGAAGGGAGCAGTTGTTGTGATTTAGGTGACAAATTGGGGCTGAGTCGGGCAGGCTGCAATGTGTCTGTATTCTGTATCAGTGTGTACTCCACCAGTTTATCCTCTTCTTACCACTCGTTTTCTATCTTCCTCTGTTGTGTACACTTATGACGATGATGTCTTTAAAACTTCTCTCTTATTAAAGCACAAGTCATTGTATAGAAATGACAACAATACAAAAACAAGGTAAACATGCATTTAAAAGGGTAACTTTTGTGACGGTGTTCTGTGGAATTAATACAATTATCATGTATGACCCCAGTTGCAACAAGGAATCGCAGTAGAAATGGAAGAAATGGATTGTTGTTTCCAAATAAATATAAATAGAAAAAAGATTTTGTCATTGTACTTTTTTTTGCAAGTGAACAAACAAAGCTCTCAGACTGCAGGTTTACTTGTGGTTCCTATGGGAGGCAGAGCTTTCAGTTATCAAGCTCCTCCCTTGTGGAACCAACTTCCAGTTTCTGTCTGTGAGGCTGACACTCTGTCTACTTTTAAGACTAGACTGAAGACTTTCCTCTGATAAATCCTTTAGTTAGGGTTGGTTTCTTGACACACGGGAGGCGGCGTCGCTCTCTCTCTCCATTCATTTCCTATGGAACTTGTGCGATGAGGCAACAATCGCTCTCCCTCCTCCAGTCAAGCGACCCGTGAGAATCGTGCATGTGAAATTTTGGGCTCGTACACGTAGACGTGTGAACTTGAGACAAGACTTGTGAAAGTTGAAAAACTTTTAACTTTTGTCGCTGTCGCATGCCGCTACAACCATTCAGTGAGGGTTTCATTGACTGGCCAATGAGAGGAAACTATGCTACACACTGCAGTTAGCTAACAATTTCAACATTATTTTAATTCTGTCAAACTTTCCAGTTTTATGTGACCCTTTACCAAGTGATTACTAAAAAAAGCAGCTTTATGGAAATTTCTTGGCACCAGGGGGGAAGTTATTCGATAAGTTTTTCCTCATAAAATTGTATCTTGGCATTTGTTTTTCAATATCATTAGCATTGCAAGGTTTGTTTGGTTTACGGTAATGCACCCCCCCCCCCCCCCACACACACACACACACACACACATTTTTTTGGCGAACCACCAATAACCTTTACAAGAAGCAGTAGAAGAACCAATCAAACTTTGTGAAGACAAGCAACCCTGGTCTTTTTGGCCTGTGGGACTCGGGAAGCAGCTGATTGGTATCGGCAGTCCAACCGGATTGCAGCTCGGGTGGTCGTGGGGCCAAAAACTCTGACGTGGGAGGACTTCAGAAAGGCCATGGAAAAAGAGTTCCATATGGCTTTGAGGTGATTCTGGTCCACCATCTGGCGTCTCAGGGGGGGAAAGCAGTTCACTGTTTATGGTGGGAATGGTGCATTGCTGACCTCAACTCGGGACATAGGCAGAATACTTTGAAGACCTCCTCAATCCCACCGACACATCTTCTCATGAGGAAGCAGAGCCTGGGGACCCTGGGTTGGACTCTCCAATCTCTGGTGCTGAGGTCACTGAGGTGGTTAAAAAACTCCTCGGGGGCAAGGCACCGGGGGTGGATGAGATTCGCCCGGAGTTCCTTAAGACTCTGGATGTTGTGGGGTTGCGTTGGTTGACGCGACTCTACAATATCGCGTGGACATCGGGGGCAGTTCCCCTGGTTTGGCAGACCAGGGTGGTGGTCCCCCTATTTAAAAAGGGGGACCGCAGAGTGTGTTCCAACTATAGGGGGATCACACTTC
>JARVJO010000039.1:20466947-20481439 GCA_031762555.1 Cynodonichthys magdalenae
TTAGCCGACATCACACCAACAGCAGCTGAAGAAAACAACATTAGCACATCTGTTAGCTGACATCACACCAACAGCAGTTGAAGAAAACAACATTAGCACATCTGTTAGCTGACATCACACCAACAGCAGCTGAAGAAAACAACATTAGCACATCTGTTAGCTGACATCACACCAACAGCAGCTGAAGAAAACAACCAGCACTCTGTGCAACGACTCAAATGCTACTGAGCTTTTCTGTTTGACTGGACAATACAAACACACAAACAGCTGCAGACCAACTGTAGTGCATCAGAACAAGGATGCATTTAAATAAAGTTGAGTTTGAACAGCGGCACTTCAACATCCTGCAGCTTCAGGAAGGAAAAGTGAAGGCCTGAGCAGGATGGGACTACAATTCCTAGAGGACACAGCTGCCAGGAGCAAAACACTTCCTGTCTTTGGCACAAAATCTCCAAGAAAACGGCCACATGAACCAGCTTTAGCGTCTGCACCGTTACCATGACAACCAGAATGATCACAGAGGAGGTTGTCCACCCAAGCGTACCTGTGGATGTAGTTTTGCTGGTGTATGGAGTGGATGGCCAGCACCATCTCTGCCACGTAGAACTTGGACATGTCTTCGGGAAGTCGATCTTCAAACTTGCTGAGCAGGGTCAGCAGGTCACCGCCCACATAGTAGTCCATCACCAGGTACTGCAGAACACGCATGTAAACATATTTAAACATCAGCTCTGGGTCCGAAACACTCAGTTCTGTTCAGAGCGGTACCAACCAGGTAGTTGTCATCCTGGAAGGCGTAGTGTAGTGTTGTGATCCACTGACTGTCTCCTTTCACCAGAACGTCGCGCTCTTCACGGAAACACGCCGTCTGCACAGAGAACAACACGTCAACATCACAGCTGCACGTCACACGGCGTGACGAAGAGGAGCGGGATGAAGACCCACCTCAGCTCTCTTCAGCATCTCCCATTTATTCAGGATCTTCATGGCGTAAACCCTCTCAGTGTTCTTCATCTTCACCACAGCGACCTGAGGAGGGCGAGGGAAACAATCAGGGGTCAGAAACATCTGGACGCCATCGTCTATCAACATGTTCTCATGAAAAGCAGCAGGAGACATGCATTCCTTCAGAGAATGTGAGGTTTTTGATTATTGTAATTCAGATTAAACAATCATTTACTAATAAAAACCCTACATGAAACCATAAACGGGGTAAACAGAACAGCTGCCTCTGAAACATGTTTGTTTTTCCTGTTTGTGTGAAACAAATCTTATGTGAAATTTCAGACATGCTTATTACAGGCTGGGGTTTAAGTATGTTGTGCTAAACCCAGCCGACCACACCTGGAATACCTGCCCGATCAGGACTCGGCTTCTGGACACTCCTGCATCGAGCTGCTTTGAAGTGTGTGAAATGTGGACTTGTACATTTGTGAGGACCGAGCATAGGCTGCAGGGATGGCCGGTCCTCACAGGTACAGCAACACAAAAAGCATGTGTGTTTAAATCCTGAGGCTGAGGACAGGTGTGGCTGCGACACACCTTTCCTCTGGTATGTGGGCGGTCTACACACACACACACACACACACACACACACACACACACACACACCAGAAACACATCAGCAGAGCGCAGCTGCCAAAGTTACACAACAGGGTGATCGACTTTAAGATTTCTGCCTGAATAAAAAGGATTGTGTCATTTCTGGAGCTGGACACGCCCCTGCAGAACAACCAGCAGCTGAAACAGAAAAAGCTCCAGAAAGCAGCTTCAGCGTGAACAGGAAAGCCCGGAAACTCTCACATCCTGTTGGATCAGACCTATTTTGCATCCTTCCCATTCTGGGGAAACTTATTACAAAGATGTACCTAAAAGAAATTAGGAGCTGGTTCCTCTTTTTTAACCAAACCAGACAAACTGCTGAAGTCATAATTATTTTATATTTTATATATATATATATATATATATAGATGCCTTAACATGCATCAAACTAACAGAAAACAGGAAAAAAAAACAAAAAAGCTGCACACTGTTCATATAACTGTTGAACTTGGAATGATCATATTAGGAAGGTAAATTCCTTTTACACTCGTTGTCAGCCTGAATGCTCAGATTCATGCGTCACACAAAAATCTCACACTACGTGGTTTTAATGTGGCCTGACAGAAAAGGAACGAACGACTTGGTTTCAACTGAAATGAACATCACAACATTTTAAAAACAGAAAAACAGTCACTAAAACTTGTAGCAAAAAAATAAATCTAACCACAAAAATGTGCTGAACAATGAAATTGAGAATAAAATTGTTGAAAATAAAACAAGCACAACTAAAGACAAAATCAGAAACTGTAGCAAAAAGCTAAAATTAGCAAACTGATTTCAAAATATGAAATCAGCTAACCTAAAGATATGCTTTAGATAATGCATGCTGAAAGATAAAAATTGATTTAAAAAATATAAACATATATGCCTAAAGTTAAATCAAACTGTTGATAAAAACAAAATTAACAAAATTGTTGTTATAAGCTTAAATTAGCTAAGCTAATTCTAAGAGCTAAATGTCAGCAAAACTGTTTGAAAGCTAAAAAATTGACTAAATTTATGAGGCTAAAAATCAGCTAAATTGATGCTAAAAGCAAAGGTTTGCCTCACACTAATACTAAAAGCCTAAAATAAGCAAAACTAACTTAAAATTAAAATCAGTTAAACTGATTTTGATAGTAAAAATAAACTATACTTTTGCTGAAAACTAAAATGAATGAAGACATTGCTAAAAGCTAAGAATTAGCTACTCAAATTCTAGGAGCTAAATGTTAGCAGAACTGATGCTAAATGCTAAAAAGTAACCACAAATACTAAAAGCTTAAAATCAACTGAACTGTTTTAATGGTAAAAAATAAGCTTTACTGTTACTAAAAACTAAAATTAATAAAACTATTGCTAAAAGTAAAATTAGCTAAATGTTAAGAGCTAAAAGTCAACAGAACTTGCTGAAAGTTAAATATGCTTAACTAATGGTAAAAATTGGCTAAATTTATGCTAAAGGCAAAATTTAACTAGACTAATACTAAAGACTTAAAATCAGCTTAACTTACTTAAAATTCAAATCAGCTAACTGTTCTTATATGATAATCAGCTAAACAGATGCTAAATTCTAAAAATTAGCTAAATTGATGCTAACGTAAAAAAAATTAACTACATTAATACTAAAGGCTTAAAATCAGCTTAACTTATAATTAAAATCAGCCAAACGGTCTTTAAATGATAAACATCAGCTAAACCAAGCTAAAAGTAAAATCTGGGTCTGATCCAAATTGAACAAGTTTCAACCAGACTGAGACAGGAAGCAGAACCAAACAGCCAAAATAAAACAGCTTAATGACTGTGATAAAAGCTGAAGCATCTGTCCTGCTGCAGTCAGAGGAAACGAGACCGTTTTTAGTATTTATTGAAGACCACTTGTTGATCATCTACATGGAAACCAGTTAGGAAGCATGAAACAAAAACGGAGACCACCGGAGGGTCAAAACGAGTTTCACTACTTTAAAACTGAGTCAAAACAAACAATAAAGCTTCGACACGACTCCGTTAACCAATGATTTTTGGGACTACTTTGAAGAAAACATTCATTTAAATCAACAGGACTGTAAAAAAATAATAAAGATTATTTTTATTTATATAACTTTAAAGCAAGTTCACCCAGTTTTATATTATGTACACAGCAATGTTGGACAGGAAACAGCTCATTTGTTAGTAGTTCCTTTGAGTTGCACCATAATGTAAGAATAATATCTGTTTCAGCAGAAAAGGCAGTTTCTCTTCGTTTGTGATTAACAGTAACAAGAAGAAGAACCCGTCTTGTTTTTGTCACAACAGCAACATTCAGCATTAATAAAACATTTTCACAGAATCATTTCAATCCACACCACAGACCTCAGATCAGCAATATTCATCTACTGACTTGTCCTTTTACAACAAAACAGACACAGTGAATGAAACCCGGCTAATAAAATCATGATTTACAGTTTTGTTTTTACACAGAGGAGAGTTTGGCTGCGTGGACTTTGACTGCAGCTGTTATCAGACTGTGAAGGTGAGTTACTGAATGACAGCAGCTCTGCAGCCACACAAACAAAAACAGAAATCTTTCTTTATTTTAACTCCTGTGAATCAGAACTCTGTGCTCATTCTGACTAACAGCACCTGGAGCAAAAGAGTCAACAAATACTTGAACGTTTGCTGGTCAGTGAGATCATTTTCCACTCTGGGGAGGCCTTTATATTGTCCGTGTTGTCGTTACACACGTTATTACATAATTAGTAACAGGATGTCTTTGTGTTTCCCGTCTGTGTCACATTCACATCCTCGTCAGCCGTCGTTCTGCTCATTGTTCTGTCAGCCTGCAGTTTAGTCTCAACAATGTTTGGAGTGTGGGGAATTCAACACGTCGGTACAAGCTCTTCCTTCTCTGCGCGCAGCGAGGACTGGAAGCTAAACGCTAACCCTGGGCGCTTTCTCGCAGATAAGTTGCTGAAGGCGCTTAATTTTATCTGACATTCAGAAAACGAGGAGTCACCTGATGAGCTGGCTCTTTGTTGTTCTTGTTGGCTGTGAACGGTTTAGGTGAGTGGTGTTTAATCAGTAAAGGTGCCAAATGTTTCAACAAAAATGCCTTTTGCTTCATTTATCTATCAACTAACGACCACACCACCCTGAACACGCCTGATCTCGTCTGATCTTGGAAGCTAAGCAGGGTCGGGCCTGGCTAGTACCTGGATGAGAGAGGTGCTGTAAAAAAACAATGGAGGAGTTGCCCCACATTGGTCACTAGCAACAGAAAACTTTTGACCATAATAGGTCACAGGTCGCCTTCGATGACGGATGCCTAGTAGCATCTATCAACTAACCTTCTGCTACTTTAAGTTAGCCATTCACTATTTTTTAGCTAACCTTCTGCTAGCATATTGCTACTTTTATCCAGCAGGATCATTCAGCACAAGAAAATGCACTTTTTCCCATTATTTTTTATTTAGCATGGTTTTTAGATCTGGCCATTACAGATGGGAATCTTTTACCATCTCACGATTCGATTGAAAATTGATTTTTCATTCAAAACTGATAATGTGTCCTGTTCCCAAAGAGCTTCATCTTCATTTTGCAAACCCTGCACACAGTGAAGTTTGTGTCAAACTCAGACTCTTTCAGTAAAAACCAAAGTGAGCCTAAATCTTTGCATTCAATGAAGACGAAGCAGGTTGAATCTTTCTTCCAGCTTTGTAGTTTCCTCTTTGTTCAGGTGCTTTCTGTGCGAAGTTACAAAATGGAGGCTGACAGCCACCAGATCTGCTTTATTTTTTTCTATTTTGGAACATTTTAAATCGATTCTGAATCTTTGTAAGAGAGAATCACAGTTCGGATGTGAAGGTTTTTTGGTCACACGTAGTTAGAGACATCTGTGAAATTATCACCATAAATGATAATATTGTTTTAAGCCAATATAATGATCCTATGAGCTGTAACATCACTGCCCACCAGCTGGGTATCGTGACCAAATCGATTCGATTTTGATTCGTACGGTTCTGAATCGATTAATCACGAATTCAATTCAATCTGCTCTAAAATAATGAAAATGGTTCAACTGTGTTGCAAAATACAAATTCACTTTATTTTTTCTCTTCATCATAAACAGGTTTTAAGAAGGAACTCGTAAATTCAACAGCTTAATGTTGAAACCAAACTGTCTCAAGTTTTAAAGGTTTTAAATTAAAAAGGAATTATAAGTCACAGTGTTGTTGGATGCATATATTTTAAGAAATTAAGAATATTTTTCACTTCTTAAAGTGATGGAATAAAGTTTCAGGAGAAGCTAATATAAGTTTAGTCCTTTTGAGAGTATGAAAATTTGTAATGTTTCTGTTAACCTTCTGTTTTATTCAATAAAACTGATTAAAACAAATTCAACTATCATCACTGTGGATTTCATCAAGACGTTTCTTAAAGTTTAAAACTATTATTGTTAAACTAAATGATTTTGTTAGAACGTGGTCTGTCACACATTTCTACATGCCTGGAGAACAGTTTGAGTCAGATGTTTACATACAGTAGTTTTCCTCTGCAGAGTAAATCTTTACAAAGTAAAGTCTCCCTGGTTTCTGTTATCTTAAGTTCTGCAGTCAGCTGTAATGTTAGTGATTCTTTAGTTTCTTTTGTTTTGCTCCAGACAACTTGTTGTCAGAAACTAATGTTAGCACAGAACGTCAACCGGATGTAAATATACGGCAAGCCAGGAGTGACAAAATATAGAAACACGCCTCAGCGTCATCGCGCACAAGATGCTGTGGGGAAAATCATGCTGTCAATCCATTTTCCCAAATTTAATTGAAATCAATCTAAGATGGATTAAATTTATTTTTATTACCCCGCCCTCCTGCCCACCACCTCTATCCACAATATATTCACCGTCTTCCTCTACTTTCATAAAATAATTGCGCTCATCCGCACGCTGCTTACAAAGTTTACAGAATTTACGTAGCATAAAAATATAAATAAATTCTCAGTGAACCCACGGTTCGGCGCGGTGTTCTGACGCGTCTCCAGCTGAAAGAATGCGTCGGAACACCGAAGCTGCTCCTCTAGCTAACTGCCTGTTCACGTGGCTGCAGAGACAAATACCTGACTCCAGAGTTCACCCCTCCCTACACCGAGGGGGGGCAAGAAGAAAAACATGCAGGCAAATGAATATACCCACCTTGTTTTCATTTAACGTGCGATTAACTGATTTATTACAACAGGCCTGTTTCGAAACTGAAACCCTGCTAACATTTGGAGCTTTAAAGTTTCTACAAATGACAAACATCAACCAAAACACAGAAGAATCCATGTGTGAACTCTAAAAACTGTTTCTACAAACAAACAAACACTGGAACATCAATAATCTGGTGAGGAAGAGGAGGAGGAAGATAGGGTGCAGTCAGGGTGAACAGGAAGTCTTACCTCCCCAAAAGCTCCTCGTCCAATCACCTTCAGTATCTCAAAGTCGTCCCTGTGCAGCCGCATGTCCTTCACTCTGGAGGTGAAGGGTTTCACTGCAAACACACAAACAATCAATCACAAACAAAAACAAACAACAACAAAAAGTGCTACAATAAGCAGACTGAAGGTGATCAAGGGATCGGGGGCACTAGGACCCTGCAGACTGGCAGCTCCTCACTCATCTTTAATTCATCTGATCGAGGATCAGATTTATCTGGGTCACACACACACACACACACACACACACACACGCACGCACGCACGCACACACACACACCAAGAAGAAACCAGATCAGAACACACATCAGAGCAACAGCTTCCTTCATCCAGAGATGACAGGTGGACCCTCAGGAACCTGCAGGGTCCATCAGAAGCAGAGCTCAAACCAGGATCCAAGATGCTGATGTGAGTCAGCGTGAGGGGGCGGGGCTACGTCAGCCTCACAGCCCAGTCAGCAACCAATCAGATCCAGTCAAACAGAGACCAGAGGAATGCGCCACAAACACTGGTTTACTTCTGTCACTACGCAGGATTAAAGAGTTATTCAGGTATGTTGTCAGTTCTATTAAAGTCTACGTCACCATGGTAACGACTGATGAACACATACCATGCAGCAGATCTACAAGGCCGCACCCTTTCACCGAATCTTTTCCCTCGGGACATCCCAGATAATACTACACCCGACTGAAACATTTAAACGTTTAAGTCTCAAGTTATTTCACATTTTTTTTTTTATTTACCTGAAAATATATTTTATCTTTAAACTGATCAATAATTTTGCAGTTGTAATCATGTGACATTCCAGCTGAGAGACAAATCAAAAGGTTTATTCTACTCTTGTCTAACGTCTGCTGACAGCATGGGAGGCTCTGGACTGAAGCTGAATAAACCGTTAAATGACTAACAGAAAATTAAATCCTGGAATTTTAATGACCCAATTAACTCGTACGGCAGATTTTATTCATAGTAAACATTCAGCATTTAATCAAGTTTGATCCATCATGAAATCAAACAGGAGGCAAAAATTCCCTTTTCAACCAGGATTATGTTAAAATAACTTTATACTTCTTAGATGAATCAACACTGCTGGTATTAGAACTTTATTCCAGAGGATCAAATTAAATTTACTTTGGTTATTTCTGGTTTATGGGACATAATCAGACCTACAGACTTTAACTTTAGGAGATTTCTGAGCAGCTTTCAGCTTATTTTTCACATCTATTTGCAGCCTTTAGTGTAACAAAAAAACTTTTGACTGACCACACACAAAGTGCTCATTAGGTCTGATTGTGTAAATGCTGGGTCAGCGCTCACGCTGTTGTGGTCCTGTTTATGGTTTCTTTTGTAAATTTATTAAGCTGTGACTACTTTAGCATACTTTATTTCTGCCGTTCGGGTGTCAAAACTTACAGCTTGTTCAGGAGGTTTCAGCTATGACGCTTGGTTTTAGTAACTTTTTTAAATTTATACGTTTTTTCTCTCATAGTAATGTGTTCTAATCTCTTAAAATTCTAAGATATTTATGCATTTTAAACCTTTTTAGCTGTAGCTAATGCTTTGATTTTCACATGCAGAAAGTGTTTTGCTAACTTTGCCTTATAGCTTTTAGCTGCTGTTCTACTAAAAGCTAAATAATTCAACTGAAGCTAAAAGTTTGAAAACCATCAAAATAGTTGCTAACTACAGCTTTTAGCTATGGCTAATGTAGCCATAGCTAAAAGCTATAGTTAGCAGAGCAGTAGCTAAAAGCAGTTGCAGTTTTTAGTATTTGTTTTGATATTTTTCACTCTTACTTATTTTTGCTAATTTTAGCTCCTGTTATGGTTGTTGCTGATTACAGTTTGTAGTTTTTTTGTCCTGCCTGATAACCCAAAATAATTCTGATAAGTCGGGTGTGTGGTTTAGTTTACTTCCTAAAATTATCACAAAAAAAAACTGTATTACTGTTTCTTTGGACGACATCTGTCCGTCCAACAACAATGAATCAAATTTAACCAAGATTTAAAGTTTCTGTCAGATCCTGATCTGAGTCGGACCATCAGAGGAGCAGAATCATCCAGGACTTAAGCAGCTGCTGGATCCAGGCCACATAAAATCAGGACAGACTCCTAAACAGGGACAGACTGAACCAGGACAAACTGGGCCAAACTGGGCCACAGAGCAGCTGTAGTCTCTGTACTGAAACCTGACATGTTCTGTTCGTCTTAAACCAGAACCACAATCCTGGAAACACCTCCTGCCTGGAGAACATCAGAAATGACCCGAGCACGGCTACATTGGTGCTCCTTGAAGATTTTCAAGAACTTCCAAGGAGTCCTTGGACAAATATACATTTTAGAAGTCCAAATGTGTCTTCGATCCATACCAGAAGACACCTCGGCTCGAACCTCTAACCCCACCCTGAATCCTGGTCCTGGAACCTCCCCTGGAGGCCTTGACATTTCTCAAGGACCCTGGATCCTCATTAAAAGAACATCTCAAACCCTCTAAAGCCTCTGTGGTCAAAACAAATTTAAATATATTATTAGAAACTGAGTTATGAACTTCTGCGGTTCCTCTGCTGAACCCACGAACCCCTCCTTTCCCCCAGGATCACACCCACAGTGGGTGGGTCCTGTTTTAATTATACAAAAAAATTCTTCTGCCTGTAAGGTCTGTGAGAACCTTTGAGAACCTCTGAGCCCTTACACCTTTCTGGACCACTTTGACAGCCCACAATGAAGGTTCTAGACCCAGACAGGGTCTTCCCAGAACCAGAGAGCCTCAAACTGACCCCTTACAAACTTCTTTGGGGAACAGAGGAAGATCCTTTAGGGGTCTTGGTAAATCACGTGTACAGTTAAGGGTTCTGTGAAGACACCTGGTTCTGGTTCTTACCCCACTCCAGGAAGTCGGTGATGTGCTTCTCCCTCTTTAACGGGGAGTTGGTGCACTCGGTGTAGAAACAGAGCAGCAGGTCGAGCAGCGCCTCCACGCTCAGACATCCAGCCTCCTTCTGCTCCATCAGCAGCTCCTCCAGCTGCTTCAGACGCTCCTGAGCAGACATCGTGACCGGGGGAGGATGACCCGTAGTCCCGTGGAAACTCTCAACACCAGCTCGCCCCTGCTGAGTGTGCGCCGCCGCCGCCGAGGCTCCGCTTCCTGCTGCCGAGTCCGCTACGAGCAGCTAGCTAGCGCGTTAGCTCCGCGAAAACATTCCCGACATTTTTAGCCGCCGGGATGTCGGTGAGTCTAGCCGTCTCCGCTGGTTACCGTCGCTCGGAACAGCCTGTAGGCCCGTGTCTTTCCACCCTCCGCATCGGCTTTAATCCGCTAAATCTGGACTTTCCTCTCAGAAATCGGGACGTCGGGAGGAGCGTCGACTCTCTCAGGCTGACCGTCGCTGCTTCATGTTGGCAGCTCGGTTTATCAGCCCGGGAAACGCTCCGAGGTGATCTGAAACCGACTCGGTTGGACTCAAAATGTCGATCACAACCGGGAGGCAGCGCTCCGATAAACTACAGGCGGTTTTTGGAGTATTTGAAGCGCCTGCCGGTGTGGCTGAGCACTGGGAATATGGCTGAATCCAGGTCGGATCATCCAAAAGAAGCTAAACACATAAAATACAGCTTCCGGCCAAAGCACCTTCACAATAAAAGATCAGATATGATCATGAGGAGCACATTCTACATCGAAATACAACAGCAAATAAATATATGAATATAAATAGACTAAGATCCACAAATGTCAAACACACAGAAACTATGTATCATAATAAAATAACAATAATGAAAATTTCAAAACAAAAACACGAGATAAAAAAACTCTAACTCAAGAAACACAAGTAATACAATTTAGGATTTTTAAAATATGAGCTCAAACGTTTCTGTAATGATATGCTCGAATTTTTTTTATTAGGGATATTGCTGTTGTGATTTTATGTCTATAGAGTGTTTAATTTCATTTTGTCTATGTGTATAGTAGAATAACATGTCACAGAAAAAAATTTGAACTGTACTTGAAGTACAATTTGTTTTTAAAGTTCGAAAACAAAAGTCGACACATGAAATGTTTTTATAGTTACAACAGTTTAAAAAGAAAAAAAAAATTTGGCAAGCTTTTAGATTGAAGGTATAAGTTGTGTACCCGGAAATGAGACTCTGTTGTTTATCGCTAATTAACTCATTTGTGGCGTCTCTCCCGTAGGAACACGCATGCCCCGCCCTCCTGCACCGGAAATGCTCCAGATACATGACGTCATTATCTGATTGACAGGAGCTGGGAGTGACTGGTACACTCCCCTTAACGTGATTTCACTTGTGACATTATTTGAAGTAATTAGTAAACAAAGAATGTTCTACTTCTTCTTTTTTAACCTTCCTATAAAACACTAAACCATGGCATCACAAAGTACTGGTCTGATCTGAATAAAACACATTTTATATTTTGTATATGCATTTTATGTTGTGTTTGTTGAATAATAAAAATTAATTAAACTACCTCAGAAATTTAGTTGTGGTGTTGCTAAATAGTTTTTATTTGCGTTTTAAAAAAAAATGTTTTTCAGAATTATTATTTCGTTTAGGAAATTAATTTAGATTTTTACTTTTGTTTACTTTTTTTTTACTGTTGGTTTGATAAATGTATTTTATTTAATTTTTATGGCTTTAACAAAATAAATAAAGTATGTATATTTTAAACCAATATTGGATGTTTTTTTAACAATGATCCTGTTTTGTCATTTATGAATAAGTATTTTCTTTTCTTTTTCATTTATTTATTTGTTGTTTTTTATGTTTCAACAAACAAAACAAGAAATATCATTGAATGTAATTTTTGGCTGATTTCAATGCTTTTTGCTATAAATGCATTTAAAACTCGGTATTATTCATTTTTAAATATTATATAGTTATAGTTTCATAAAACTTCATGAACATTCTTTTTCATTTATTTTATGTTAATGGCTCTTAGATGACTGCTGAACAGACAAATGCTACTAAATTGTGTTTCATTGTTTTGCAGCAAATGACAATAAAGCTTTATTAATTTTTTTTTTAAATTGTAATCTGATTGAAAAACAAACAAGTTTAAGTAAATTAAATTATAAAATAAATAATTATTAAAATAATTAAAAATAAAATTAAATTCTGGAAAATAATAAATTTACCAACAATGACCACTAGAGGGCGCCAAAAGCCCAGTAAACTCATGCTGGTTGGAAAATGAAAGCAAATAATTTACTAACGTAATATATTAATAAACATTTCTCTCACTGTTTTTAATCTGCTTGTATTTTACAAATACAAATATTTTGCATTTATATAAAGAAAATTTGTGTTGTTTTTGTTTGTGGGTAGACAAAATAAAAAATAAACTTTCATGCTAATTTGAAACTAGACATCTGTACTAAAACCTTTCAGTTTTTCTGAATTTACATTTGTTTTGTGTTAGTTTTACACCTGTACATGAGCCAGCAGGTGAGTAAGTAAGTTTTGCTGAGAAGCAGCAGCTCCAACCACTGCACCACCGTGCACCAAAGACCTTAAAGATAAATAATTTTTCAAAAAGTGGGCCATCAATCAGCAAAAACTAAAACCTGCACCTGTGGTACACCTGTCCAACATATGTCACATCAAACAAAAAACATTGTTTTAAGGTTTTTCTTTGGACTTTAGAAGCATTTTCATTCAGTTCTCTGAGGTTCTGTAGCCTCAAGAATAAAAAAGTTCAGGAACCAGAACCAGCCTGCTGCCTGATGATGCTAAAGATCCCAGGTTGTATGAAAGTTGTTTGTTTTTTTATATCACACCTAAAGGAAATAAACATCTAGGCTATTTCCTGCGTTGATGTTGATGTTTTGGAGCAGAACTTGTGACTCAGGCTGCCGTCAGACTGCATTCCTCTCGTTTCACAACTGGTCGGACCTCTTCGCTCGTCTGACTTCTGGAGAAGTTCAGGCCTGATTAACCAAATGACACGCAGAGATACACATCATGAACAGGTGGACCGTGACTCATCTGTGGTGCAAACAAATCCACTTTATGGTAAAACTGTTTCCCTGTCATTTTTATGGTTTAATGTGTTTGAAATAATAAAACAATTCCTTAATGTTCCTATTGGACTAGGGATGCTCTTGTTGCCAGGAAGACTCATATCCATCCTAACCTTTAAACTATCGAGCCACTGATTTTAGAAAACAAGCTGGTGGGAAACACAGGAAGTCATGACTCAAGGTGTTTCAGTCACAGGTGGAGATGCAAACATAAGTAACATCAGTTTAAAACCAACAGCTGCAATAAAAAACTGTTTCTTTGAACACAGGATGCTCCTGACCTTAAACATGAGGCACCAAGTGTAAAAGAAATGCTGACACATTTTCATTTAGCTCACTTTCTGAGTGTAAAATCCTGGTAAAAAAAATTTCCAGTAACAATTTTTTATTTAGCTCTTCGTTTTCATTATTAGCTAATTTTTTACTAATTAATAAATGTAAATGTTATGTGTAAATGTTAAATTCTAAATCTAAATGTAAAAGTAAAATCTTAAATGTTGAAGTTTATGTTTTTAGAATGGAATACAGCCTTTGCTTTTGGTGCTCAGCTTTTGTTGTGACATCATCATCCTGCGACAAAAGCAAATGCTGCTAAGGCTACTAACTGCTGAAGATATTTAAAATGTAAATACAAAATGTGTACACTGAAAACAACATGGATGGTACCTGTGGTTTGATGTGCAGCTCAGACTTTGGCTGCAAAATTGATGTCTTATAGGGAAGCATTAGCATTATTAGCAGAATTAGCTGCATTAGCAGAGTTAGCATCATTTAGATTAGCAGAGTTAGCATCATTTAGACTCTAAATGATGCTAACTCTGCTAATGCAGCTAATTCTGCTAATGCTCTAAATTAGCAGAGTTAGCAGCAATAGCAGAATTAGCAGCAATAGTTCATTAGCTGAATTACCAACGTTACCAGCGTTAGCAGAGTTAGCAGCAATAGCAGCATTAGCAGAACTAGCAACATTAGCAGCATCAGCAGAGTTCGCATCTTTTAGAGCATTAGCAGAGTTAGCAGCAATAGCAGAATTAGCAGCAATAGTTCATTAGCTGAATTAGCAACATTAGCAGAGTTAGCAGCAATAGTAGCATTAGCAAAACTAGCAACATTAGCAGCATTAGCAGAGTTAGCAGCAATAGCAGTATTAGCAGTTTTAGCAGCAATAGCATCATTAGCATCGTTAGCATTTTCTTTTATCTCAGGATGGTGATGTAAACTTTAACATTTAGCTGCAACATTTAAAATTTATCTTTTACATTTAAAATTTGTACATTTAGAGAAAATTAGCAAAATATAAGAACAGTGAGCTAAATAATAAAAATCAATTAGTGACATTGGTGATTTTTATTAGCCTCTCCCTGGGCTGCCACCTTATCGTGGTGGAGAGGTTTGAGTGTCCCGATGATCCTAGGAGCTATGTTGTCGG
>JARVJO010000039.1:20481539-20509854 GCA_031762555.1 Cynodonichthys magdalenae
AATAGAAGTCAATGCAAGGTCCCCATAAAGATAGCTGTACCAGACTGTGTGTGTGGGTGTGTGTGTGTGTGTGTGTGTGTGGTTACACTGTGTCTCTTACCATTGTATTTGTGTGTGGATCTGTGTTGAATAAGGGGAGCTGGAGAGAGAATAAAGAAAAGAGGAAGAAAATGACTCAAATGTATCTGGGAGTAACCTTGAGACTTGGTCCTGCTCATGTGTAACAAAGAGTAGTTCATTAGTTCACTACTTGAACAGTTATAACTCATTTCAAACAAAACAACACAACTGTTAGTCTAACAAACTCTAAAACATGAACTACTGATTAAATGTTTCTTCTCATTATGCAAATTATGCAAACTGTAAGCACTAATGATTGAGAAACTAAAAAAACAGGATTTGAGTTGGATAAAAACAACAAAAAGAAACAAGAAAACTTTGAAGCATATAAAATGGACATCACAGATCATTAAATGAACATTCCATTAAGTGAAGTTTTTTTTTATAAAGCTAAAAAGAGCAGGAAGGACATCCTTGGGCAAATCTGCACAAATAGTGAGGGAGCAGAAAGGGAAAATGTTTAGTCTATGATGCAGAGGAATTTAGACTTGGGAAGGAAGTTTTCTTTTAGGGGAACCCCTTTAATCTCTGGGCTGCAGGGAACGTTGAGGTGGTCAGGAGGTTCTTTACATCCATAAACTGGCTCTTTCCTATCTCCCAGAACCCTTTCATGCCCCTACACAATCCTGCTCCCTTGGGTCTTCTTCTGCCATCCATTTCAAGGTGTCTCCTGTCCGTCTCAGGAACAGTCTTGCTCTGCTCCCCTTCTTTGGAACTCACTTCCCCCTGATCTTTGTAGTATTCAATCACCTTCAACTTCTATGTCCAGTCTAAAGACACACTTCTTTAGAACCACTTATTCCAATTAAGAGTGCTTTATCTTTATTGCATTGTTCAGCTTCTTTGTTTTGTACAGTGAATGAAATAAGTATTTGATCCCTTGCTGATTTTGCAAGTTTGCCCACTAGCACAGACAGGAAGAGTCTATAATTTTAAGGGTATGTTAATTTTAACAGCGACAGATAGAATGAAAAAAAAATTAAAAATCCCCTTTGTAAATTTATTTGCATTTTGCAGAAAGAAATAAGTATTTGATCCCTCTGGCAAACAAAACTTAACACTTGGTGGCAAAACACTTGTTGGCAAACACAACAGTCAGACTGTTTTTGTAGTTGATGATGAGGTTTATACACATGTAAGGAAGAATTTTGGTCCACTCCTCCTTGCAGATCATCTCTAAATCATTAAGAATTTGAGGCCATCACTTGGCAACTCGGAGTTTCAGCTCCGTCCATAAGTTTTTAATGAGATTAAGGTCTGGAGACTGGCTAGACCAGTCCATGATCTTAATGTGCCTCTTTTTGAGCCACTCCTTTGTTGCCTTGGCTGCATGTTTTGGGTCATTGTCGTGCTGAAGACCCAGCCACAACCCATTGTGGCAGAGGGAAGGAAGTTGTCACTCAGGATTTTACGATACATGGCTCCATCCATTCTCCAGATGATGCGGTGAAGTAGTCCTGTGCCTTTAGCAGAGAAACACCCCAAAGACATAATGTTTCCACCTCCATGCTTAAGAGTGGGACGGTGTTCTTTGAGTCATAGTCAGCATTTCTCTTCCTCCAAACATGGCGAGTTGAGTTAATTCCAAAGAGCTCAATTTTTGTTTGATCTGACCACAGGACCTTCTCCCAATCGTTTTCAGAATGATCCAGGTGTTCATTGACAAACTTCAGATGGGCCTGCACATGTGCCCTCTTGAGCAGGGGGAGTTTGCTGGCGCTGCAGGATTTTAATCCATTACAATGTCATGTGTTACCAACGGTTGTCTTGGTGACTGGGGTTCCAGCTGCCTTGAGATCATTAACAAGTTCCCCCGTGTAGTTCTAGGCTGATCTCTCACCTTCCTCATGATGAAGGATACCCCACAAGGTGAGATTTTGCATGGAGCCTCAAATCAATGTTGATTGACAGTCATTTTGTATTTCTTCCATTTTCTTAGTATTGCACCAACAGTTGCCTCCTTTTCATCCAGCATCTTACTGATGTTTTGTAACCCATTCCAGCCTTGTGCAGGACTATGATCTTGTCCCTGACATCTTTAGACAGCTCTTTGGTCTTACCCATGTTGTAGAGGTTAGGGCCTGACTGATTAATTGAGTCTTTGGACAGGAGTCTTTTATACAGGTGACAATTTAAAACAGCTGTTCTTCATACAGATAATGAGTTGATTAGGAGTGTCTAACTGGTCTGTAGGAGCCAGAACTCTTAATGGCTGGTAGGTGATCAAATACTTATTTCTCTCTGCAAAATGCAAATAAATTTATATAATTTATATAATGTAATTTTCTGGATTTTTGATTTGATATACTATCTCACTGTTAAAATTACCCTACCCTTAAAACTATAGACTATTTGTGTCTTTGTCAGTGGGCAAATTTACAAAATCAGCAAGGGATTAAATTATTATTTCCTTTATTGTAAGTACTTATTGTTTTTAACCATTGGTTTGGTATGGTGTCCTTGTGTGTCCAGAAAGCCGCTTAGAAATAAAATAAAATTAATTATTGTTACTGTAAATCTGTCTGCTTAGAACCAAATATCCATAGTTTCTCCAAGTTTTACAATAACTACAGTCTAGCTACCCAAACCATAACTACCTAAGTGTGCCTTTCAGGTTTGAGGGGATTCATCTTCAAAAACCAAGAAAAGTCCAGTTGCTTTTGTTTTAAGCAAACCAAATATAAATATGGGTCCTAAATTTTAATTATTTTCTTTAAAAATCCCTTTTTTTATTTGGCAGGAGAAAAAGAATGCTGCCATTCCTGCCCAGGAGGAGTTGCTCTTAAGAGCACTGAAAGACCTGGAAGATAAAGAGTTGAAAGAATTCAAATGGTATCTGCAAAAGTCTGATGTTCTGGGGAGCTTCCCAGTCATCTCAAAGAGCAAAATTGATAAAGCAGACAGGCCAGACACAGTGGATCAAATGCTACAGACCTACTGTGAAAACACTCTGGTGGTGACCAAAAGGATTTTGAGGAAGCTTGAACGGAATGACCTGGTGAAGATTCTTGTTGTCCCAAACTCTGAGGCAGTGTCTGGTAAGTTGATCAATAATTAGGAGTCTTTTGATAACTTGGATATTAAACCTTACTGATTCGCCTGGCTTTTGTTCATTCAGAGGATGTTGCTGAGTTCCAGAAAACTCTGAAGTCTAGCATACTGAGAAAGTTTCTTGGTTCATCAGAAAAAGTAAAAAAGAATGGAAAATCTAAAGCTGAAGAGGAAATCTACACAGAGCTTAACCTGGGAATAATAAAAAGCAGAGAAGTTAGCCAAGAGCACGAGCTCAGGCAGATTGAAGCAGCATCCAGAAAAACATCTAGACCTGAAAAAACCATCCAATACAAGGACATCTTTAAAACCCCATCCAAAAGAGACAAACCGACCCAAAGTGTCCTGACCACCGGAGTGTCCGGCATTGGCAAAACACTGATGACAGAGAAGTTCTCTGTAGACTGGGCTGAAGGCAAAGCAAACAAAGAAATCCAGTTACTGTTTCCATTCACCTTCAGAGAGCTGAATGAGCTGAAAGAGAAAAAGTTCAGTTTGATCGAACTAATTCAGCACTTTTTCCCTGAAATCAAAGATGCAGAAATCTCCAACTTTGAAGATCTCAAAGTTGCATTCATTTTTGATGGTCTGGATGAAAGTAGACTTCCTCTGGAGTTCCGCACTAACGCAACCTTGAAAGATGTCACAGCGTCCGCCTCGGTGGACGTTATTATGACGAACCTCATTAACAGAAATCTGCTGCCCAACGCCCGCCTCTGGATAACCACACGACCTTCAGCAGCTAATCAGATCCCTCCTGAGAGCGTTGACACGGTGACAGAAGTTCTTGGGTTCAACGACGCTCAGAAACTGGACTACTTCCAGAAGAAATGCAGTGATAACAAAACTGTCAGCAAGATTATGTCTTACATAAAGACATCACAAGACCTGGACACCATGTGCCACATCCCCATCTGCTGCTGGATCATGGCTACGGTTATAGAGGAGGTGTTCAACACCAAAGAGATAGAAGAGCTGCCCAAGACCCTGACTGAGCTGTACATTCATTTTCTGCTGGTTCAGTCCAAAATGAAAAATACAAATGATGGAAAGCTGGAGTGGACTCAACCTTACAAGGAGAAGATTCTCAATCTGGGAAAACTGGCTTTTGAACAGCTGAAGAAAGGCCACCTGATCTTCTATGAATCAGACATGATGAAAAGTGGCATCAGCCTTAAAACCATCTCTCTGTACACGGGCATGTTCACTGAGGTCTTTAAAGAGGAGACCAGGCAGAATCAGTACAAGGTCTTCAGTTTCACTCATCTGAGTGTCCAGGAGTTCTTTGCTGCTCTTTATTGTCATCTGACTTACATAAACTCTGAAGACAATCAGCTGGAGGGCGTGCAGTCTGGGTCCTGGATGAACAAACTGGCCAGACGTAGAACTAGTCTTCACCACAGTGCTGTGGACAAAGCTGTAGAGAGTAAAAATGGACATTTGGACTTTTTCTTGCGCTTCCTTATAGGTCTTTCACTGCCAAACACACAGAATCTCCTAACTGGTCTGCAGAAAAAAAACAGCAATAACCAAGAAACCAATCAGAAAACAATTAAGTATATTAAGGACAAGCTGGATAGCGGTCTGTCAACAGAGAAAACCATCATCCTGTTCCATTTTCTGAATGACCTGAACGACCATTCCCTGGTGGAGGAGATCCAACAGTTCATGAGCTCAGGAAGTCTTTCTGTAGATTCACTGTCTACTGCTCAGTGGTCCGCTCTGGTCTTTATCTTACTGTCATCAGAAAAAGAGATAGAAAAGTTTGACCTGAAGAAGTACTGTGCTTCAGAGGTGGCTTTTCTGAGGCTGCTGCCAGTGCTCAAAACTTCAACCAGAGCTCTGTAAGTGAAACTTATTTTACTGTACATCTTGAAAACATAAAAGATTTAAAAAACAATGTTTTGTCTTACAACCTTTTCAGTTTGAGTTCTTGCAACCTGTCAGTGAGGAGTGTTGAAAAAGTGTCAGCAGTTCTCAGTTCTCAGTACAACACTCTGAAAGAACTTGACCTGAGCAACAATAAACTGCAGGATTCAGGAATGGAGCTGCTCTCCAACGGATTGGAGAGTCCACACTGTTCACTGGAGATTCTCAGGTCAGGGCGCACCTTTTTGATAAGTGAAAGGTTTGTTTTATGTAGTTGTGAGCATAGATCAAAATTTTTAATCACGAATAATCTCAAGATATTTTTGCGATTAATCTTGATTTATCTCAAGATATTTTTGCTATTAATCTCGATTAATCTCAAGATGTTTTTATGTAATTGATCACAATTATTATTAAGATATTTTGCAATTAATCTTGATTAATATCAAGATATTTTTGCAATTTATTGCAATTAATCTCAAGATATTTTAGCAATTATTCACGATATATTAATATTGGGATTAATCTCAGGATATTTTTGCAAATAATCTTGATTTATCTCAAGATGTTTTTGTGATTATGCATGATTAATCCAAAGATGTTTTTGCGATTAACTGTGATTAATTTCAAGTTATTTTTTAGATATATCTCAATTAATCTCAAGATGTTTTTGAGAATAATCTCGATTAATCTCAATATGTTTTTGCGATTAATCACGATTAATCTCAGTATGGTTTTGCAATTTACCATGATTAATCTAAAGACACTGCGAATATTCACGATTATTCTCAAGATGTTTTGCGATTATTCGCGATTAATCTTAAGATTTTTTTAGTAATTACTTGCAATTGATCTCAAGATATTTTTGCAATTATTCACGATTAATCTCAAAATGTTTTGCTATTATTCTTGGTTAATCTAAAGATGTTTTACAATTAATTGCAGTTATTCTCAAGATGCTTTTGCGATTAATCCAGATTAAGCTCAAGATATTTTCGATAGTAACCTTGATTTATTTCAATATGTTTTTGCGATTACTCATAGTTAATCTCAAAAGTGATTATTCACAATTACTTCAAAGATGTTTTTGCGATTAACTGCGAATAATCTCAAAATATTTTTGAGATAAATCTCGACTAATCTCAAGATGCTTTTGCAATTAATCTCGATTTGTAGTGGTTGAAAAATACCACTACATCAACAATATCAATGTTTTTTTGATTAATCCCAATTAATCTCAAGATGTTTTTCCAATTAATTGTGATTAATTACAAAATGTTTATGTGATTAATCTCGAATAATATCAATATATTTTTGCGATTAATCCCATTTTATCTCATGATGTTTTTGCAATTATTCACGATTAATATAAAGATGTTTTTGCAATTAACTGCGATTAATCTTAAAATATTTAGCGATTAATTGTGATTAATCTTAAGATGTTGTTGCGATTATAAGCAATTAATCTCAAGAGGTTTTTTGTGATTAATTGCAATTTATTTCAAGATGTTTTTGTGATTAATTACGATTAACCTTAAAATATGTTGTGATTAGTCAAGATTAATCTGTTATAATGTTTTAAAGAAATGTATACTCTACTATAGCTGAATTATGGTTGTATGTAGCAATACACTCCATGTGCTAAAAACCCTTTTTTAAATTGTGTTTTAATTTTTATCTTCCTACTGCTTCTTATGTTTTTTTGATTTATTGCTGACAACTGGGACCTCCGTGTCCATCTTTCATTCCTCATGCACTCATCTGTACTGAAAATAAAACTCCTTGAATTTGTGATTAATTTCATTGTTATGCACAAAATTTATTGTTGTTACCAATTCTATTGTGTCTGATCATTTGTCGCCCTCAGGCTGAGTGGTTGTGAGTTGTCGTGGAAAAGTTGTGACACTCTGGCATCAATTATCAGCACTCAGTCCTCGTGTCTGAAGGAACTGGACGTGAGTAACAACGAACTACGGGATTCAGGAGTCCAGGCTCTGTCTGCTGGCCTGGAGAATTCTAACTGCACGCTGGAAACTCTCAGGTCAGGTTTCGACTGTTTGTTCAACGTATTTATGAAGCTTTTAAAGGGAACATATCACAAAAATTTACACCTTTTGGACACACCCAAGAAAAGGGGCAGGGCTTGTGGAGTTACAATAAAGAGAAATTCAGACCAAAGTATTGCAGTTCCACTTTATATGGACCCTAACTGAAGGATCAAATATGAAGCATGATATGTCTACTTTAAACACATAGTTTTAATAAAAGTGACAGAAATGTTAATGAATAACTTGCATTGATGATACATCTGCATGTTTAGGCTGTCTGGATGCCAGATTACAGTGGAAGGCTGCAACTCTCTGGCTTCAGCTCTGAGCTCCAACCCCAACCATCTGAAGGAGCTGGACCTGAGCTACAACCATCCAGGACCTGAAGGAATAAAGATGCTGTCAGGTGGAGTGAAGCACCGCCATTGCCGACTGGAAACTCTCAAGTATGGACCAAAAAACAGGAAACTGTGACCAATTTTATAAAAAGCACCATTTCAAAACAGAGCTGAGATTACTAAACACAGACCAAATGTTTCAGTTTTTTGTTTCCTACATCTAAAGTCAATGAGTTGACTTACTGTGTTGATTGTTACAGTGTGGACAACTGTGGAGAACAACGGCTGAAAGATGGTCTGAAGAAGTGTAAGTAATATTTATTTACTTCAGTTTAAACCTTTATTGTGTGTTGGTTATAGAACAAATCAACAATATCATGTTTCAGAAAAATAATGTCAGTCTCTTCTTTCTGACACTTTTGGTTGTGTGAATGCTGAGTCACCATTATTATTAGTTTATCTGGTTTTATTTTTCTGTACATCTTCTGCAAACTAACTACTTCTGCCTACTTTGAACCATTTCTGCCATTTGTGTATCAAATTGTTAAGTTCATTCATCAGATGAGGACTACAACTTTTAGTTTTTGTAACTTTAATACTTTTTAAAATATTTACAAATATTTGATTTTGCAAACATTTGGCTTTTTTTGGCTACCCTTCTGTTACTTTTAGCTGATGTTCTGTTACTTTTAATAATTGGTAAGCCTTTTCCTACATTTAGCTTTTAGATGGACTTTTCCTACTTTACCTTTCAGCTAACCTTTTGCTGTTTTAGCTTATAACTATTGTGTTGCCACTTTTAGCCATACTTTTGCTACATTTAGCTTTTAGCTGATGTTTTCTTACTTTTAATAATTGGTAAGCCTTTTGCTATTTTTAGGTTTTAGTTGGACTTTCTCTATTTTAGCTGTCAGCTAACCTTCTGACCAACACAATAACTTCTAACTATTGTGCTGCTACTTTTAGCCAGCCTTTTGCTACATTTAGCGTTTAGCTAATGTTTTGTTACTTTTAATAATTGGTAAACCTTTTGCAACTTTTATTTTAGCTGATGTTTTGTTATATTTGTAAGCCTTTTGCCACATTTAGCTTTCAGATAACCTTTTGCTGTTTTAGCTTCTAGCTATTGTGTTGCCACTTTTAGCCAGTCTTTTTGCTACATTTAGATTCATCTGAAAATTACTTTAGTTGGAACTGAGCACATTTTAACTTTTTGTTTAAGCACCATCTTGCCTTTTTAGCTTTTAGCTATAGTATTATATTAGCTTTAACTCAGTAATAGCTTGTTCAGCTAATTTCAGCTGTCATTAATCACTCAGATATCACACTGTGTTTTCACAGAAAATGTAATTTCTCTAGTTTAAAGATGAAACATCTTCACAAACACATAAAGAGTTAGATAAAAACAGTCTGCTTGTCTTTCAGATGTCTGTGATCTTGAACTGGATCCAAACACGGCCCACAGAAACCTCCAGCTGTCTGAAAACTGCAAGACGGTGACGGTGGTGCGAGAGGAGCAGCCGTACCCGGACCACCCGGAGCGTTTTGAACACTGCTGTTGGCAGGTTCTGTGTAAGACGGGTCTGACCGGACGCAGCTACTGGGAGGTGGAGATGAAGGGTCATGTTATCGTAGCCGTGAGCTACAAAAGGATCAGCAGGAGGGGAAACACGGCCGACTGCCGGCTCGGCTGGAACGATCAGTGCTGGAGTTTCATCTGCACTGAAAATAACTTTTCCTTCTGGCACAACAAGAAAGAAACAAAAGTTCCTTACTACTACTCATCTCTGATTCCCAACAAAGTGGCGGTGTATGTGGACTACCCTGCTGGCATCTTGTCTTTCTACAACGCCACCTCTAACCCGATGACCCACCTCCACACCTTTCACACCACATTCACAGCTCCCGTTTACCCGGCCTTCGGCTTTGGCTTTGGGTTCTGGTCCTACGACTCCACAGCTTCTCTGTGTGAGATGTAGACTCTCACCCAGATTCAAAAGTCAAGTCAAACTCAGCTCCTGCTGATGATAAGGTTCTGATTTGGTAGATCCATGGGTCTCAAACGTTTTGTCTCACCTCAGGGAATACTAACCTCTCCAAGTACCACCGTTATGATGGACTTTACAATCTTATATTCGTATCTGACAAAAACAAACTGAACCTCTAACCCTGACTCAAATCAAACCCACATTTTTCACTTATCAAACACAATAGGTTGACAAACACCAAGCCCTGATAAATCTGTGGTGGTCTCGAAAAAATAAACTTAAGTCTCTCTATGAGGATGGGTTCCAAAGATCTAACAACAAAACTATAAAATAATCTTCAGAATTATAACCATCTTTACATTATAACCTAAGCTAAACAAAAGTAATACGATCTTGATTGACAGATTTTCCTTTGGACTTTGGACTGGGGGAACCACTGAGATGCATTCATGAGAACAGAACCAAACACATGGTGGTTTTGGATCTTCTATTACTTTCTTCCCTGTTTCGTTGTATTTTGTTGTAAGCAGGTCCTAAAGAGACCACAGAGGAGCTCCTTAAGTAGCAACATGATCACATTAACCATCCTCCACTTGATTTATTTATTGAGTTCAGTGACTTTATATCCAGATTGATCAGTGTGTTTATTATTAATATTGTAGTTCTACTGGAGCTTTTTGATTTTCCCTCTTAAATGAAAGATATTTGATTGTTTCTGAAGTATATTTTAATTGATTCTTATCTGCACTGCACATTTATATGTTGATGCTTTTATACTGAAAGGTTTTTATGATCAATATGAAGTTGTCTTGTCTGTATTACTGTGATTTTTACTGTACTCATTATGACATGCAGCCCACGGTTATTTGCTCAGACTCTGAAGCCAGAAGCACAATCTGAGCGCTGTGAGGTGACAATAAACAAGTCTGAAAACTAGATATAATTCAGTTTTTCAACTGAACACGTTTCTTTCAGGAACCAGTATCTATGTGGGTTTATTGTATGTTCAGTTTTTACAGTGTGTTGTACATTTGTTTCTGGTTCAGGACAGACGTAGAGATCAGTGTATCATATTTTAATAATGTTCATTTAAACATTAACGTTCCTTTAACTTCAAATAAACTTTCAGGAAATCAAACATTTGAAGAAAACCTTGTGAAACCTGAATGTTGCAATAAACCTTTATTTTTTTGTTTTGCTTTTTGATCAGTTTAAGAGACAGAAAAAACATAATTTTCTGTATGAAATTTTGAAGCTTTGACCAAATATTCTTTATTAAAAAATTTTGGAAAAATGTCTTGAAAACAGTAAATGAGTAAAACAAACTCAGACACATGTTTTCTACAAATAAACACAATATAGTGATTGATTATTTTTGCTGGAATTTATTTGTTTACATTGTTTGTTTTTGTTTTGACTTATTTACAGTTTGGATTTGTTTATTTTTTTATATGTTGGTAAATCTGGATGTTATTGCTGTAATGATTCTGATATCTTGTGTAAACATTTGATGATTAATAAAGTTTAAATGGTGAAGGTAATTTATTTCAGCATTTCTTCTGTTTTTTGACAAACCTGCAGTTGAACAAAGTTAAAAAATTAAAGTACATTTCACCAATGTCTCAGTAAGACCACCTTCCTACACCTGTAAGTACCATGTGCCCACCAAGGAAGAACCTGGTAAGTTCTAAGTACCTACCCAATAGGTACCAGGTGAGTTTTTGGTAAATAGAAAGCCTGTCATTGGGAAACAAGGTACATAACTGCTGCATAACAGAAAATGTATCTGGTGTCCCAAAGATATGTACTGGGTACATATTGGATAAGTACCTGATCCATACAGGGTTGTATGTATTTGGCTGACAGCTTGTTAGATGTTTCCTAGTAATTAGTAACTAAAATTATTACCAACTTTACGTCAACTGTGTTTATAGACTCCTCCCCTTTCACTCACTCTATCCTCGTTATTTTGATGATATCTTGATTTATTTTATGTCTGCTACCCTTCAAAAAAACCTTCCTGTTGAGCATCCAGTCAGTGGCTGGAGACTTTGCAGCTTACAGCAAACCTGATTAGCTGTAAGGAGATTAGTCAATGCAGGACAGGAAGTTAGTCCGAGCTTCAGAAACTCAGCGTTTGCTTCATGGCTTCATGGCTGAAACTGTGGCGGAGCTCATTCTGACGGAGGAAGAGATGCGGTCCGATCGAACCCAGAGGAGGCTGAAGGATAAAAATGAAGGTAAACGGCTGAAGTCTTTGATCAAATTTAAAAACTTTGGTCTCATTTTACTGAAGTAAATGTATTTCTGTGATGGTTCTTTAAAATCTGTACTTTCTAATGTAATGTTGTTTTATAACATCAGCACCAGTTTAGTAAAACGTTGTCTCTTTCCTTCTCTGTAGTGAGCACATGCTGGTTCTGTCTTTGGACTTGCAGAGCGACTAAAATATCTCTTTAAGCTCCTTATGACACTCTACTAGCAGCTTCAACTGCACCTCTTCCTCACTCGTCCTGAAGGCCTCCCTGAAGCCAGACCTCTGAGTGTGTCGGCCCCTGTGCACCAGATGCAAGACTTTTGCCTATGGTTTTTGTTCATGGACGGGATCTGTAGGCGGGAGCATTTTTTAAAATCTGGATCTGGACTCTGAAAACAAAAGATGCTGGACTCTGTGAAGAGCGATGGTCCTGATTGGTGCAGATTTGTTTGCACGACTAAAACTGACCTGGAACAGACGTAGGACGGCTGACTATCAAGGAGACACCAAGATTTAAAACTTCCTGTTTCACGGTGCCTTCAGTTTTACTTGTTCTGAAACAAGAATGTATTTATGACTAATAAAAAAGTGGCCTTAAAAACTGAAATTTTGGTAAAACGGGAACAATTTGGGGCAAAGTTTAGGTCAACAACAAGGACCTGATACCACTTTAGCCTTTAAAATCCCATCCAAGAAAAAGATTTTGTTTGGTGAAACCAAACCTCTGGAGATGTTCACCATCCAGAACCTAGTGGTGATAATCAGTACTGCAGTGTGAGGAGCTTTAATTTGGACCATGTCTGCCTCTCCCTGGACGTAGGAAACTCCAACCCTGGAGTGCCAACATGGCGGTCGGTAAGGTGACCTTCACCAAGGCTGAGAGAGAAAAGCTGGCTGAGGTCCTCTGGCTGCTCAACTGGATCTCCGTGGTGACGGGCGCCATCCTCTTCGGCATGGGTATTTTCCTCAAAGTGGAGATCCAGAAGTGGCAGGAAGTGATGTCAGAGCAGGGGATCCTCTACGTGCCACACATGCTCATCACCACGGGACTGGCCGCCTGCGGCATCAACTACCTCGGCAGTAAGATCTGCCTGGACTGTGCGGACACCAACAAGTTCCTGCGCTGGAAGCTGGTGATGATGCCCTACATCGTCTGCACCTTCTTCTTCACCGCCTGCGTCCTGGCGGGGGCGCTCCTGTGCTACAGCATCCGCAGCCAGCTGGAGGAGTCCCTGTACCTGGGCCTGAGGAATGCCATGCGCTTTTATAAGGACACGGACACGCCGGGGCGATGCTACCTGAAGAGGACCCTGGACCTGCTGCAGATCCAGTTCCAGTGCTGCGGGAACACCGGCTATAGGGACTGGTTCCAGATCCAGTGGATCAGCAGCCGCTTCCTGGACATGACCAACAGTGATGTAGTGGAGTAAGTGGAACCAGAGCTGGTGGTTCTGGAGTTTGTTAAATTCATCATCAGCATCAAAGAGGTTCTGATGTGACTGAAAACACATCTAAAAGTCAAAGAATGATTCTGGCAGTGCTTGTAGAAAACCTCATTACCAAATCTGGCTAAATGACCTTAATGGTGTCCAAAAACACTTAAAGATCCAAGTTTAATCATTTCATTTCCTGCAGAATCGATACTGATGTCAACATGAAGGCATTTAAACCATTTTATTTGTTTTCAAATAATTAAATTATCAGCTTTTGTATGTGTTCCATTAAAGGACAAACAATCATTTAACCATTAATGGAATACATTAGTGTATTACTAATAAATGCTATTAGGCTGCTAAGTAGCCACATAAAAGCCCCTCACTGTCTAACATCGAGGGGTTTTGTTGTTGCAGAATCGTCAGCTTTACTTCATGAGGTGTTTTCTGAATGCAGGGAAGATTTCCTGGCTTTGAAAGAACTCTTACCAAGAAAGTACCCTTGACTGTGAGAAGTGCCAATGGTTCTACTTGAATCTACATTTTTAAAAGTTTTTAAGACTGTAGAACTTTAAAGTAGATTCTGGAAGCCTTTGAGCAACAACAATCGAGCTATATTTAAAAATGAGCTACAACTGTACGCTTGTTCAGAGTTAGAGTCAGACTAACATGTAGACCAGCTCAGTTCCTGTAAAAAACACGTAGCAGAACTTTCTAATGGACATTAAATGAATCCAGCAGGACTGCAGTTAGACTGCAGCCATTCTATGTGATGTTTGGTGGATGATTTTCCAGAGATAGAAGTAAGTAAAGATAAAAACATCCATCAAGAGGCAAAAGACCAATTGGTCTCTTTGTGTTTCAACTTCCACCTCATCTGGCAGCTCAGTCAAACAGTTTGGTTAAAAAATTATGCATCAAACCTTTCAGAACTTTACTTGCATTGTTGACTTGTTTGTTCTTTGACATGAAAGCTGGACCATAATCTCTTTACTGAACAGTCTTAATTAGGAAGTTCAGCAAACAACTGATTTTCTGACCGAGGTCACAGATTCACAGCAAATCTGCCTGGAAAACAGGAAGATCAAAGGATTTACCATCGGGGTTTAACTTCAGTCCAAATCACCCAAAATAACCTGTCTGGGCTCAACATTCGACTTAATGTTCTTATAGAAACCCAACTCCTGATCCACCTGATTCTTTAGATTTTCCTTCCTAGGATCCAGACTTTCCTCTAATCTTCTCCAGACTATCCAAAGCAAGAAAACCGCTACAACTTTGTTCCTTCTCATCATGAGACAATATTACACTCTGTCAATCAGTGATGTTACTGACATGAGATTTAAATGATAACTTGTCTAGAATGACACCCAGAGAGATGGGTGAAACTAAGGTGCTGTCAATAAAAAGAGAAAAGCTGTAGGTTTTTGCAAAGGTGGGTTTAGTTCCAATGAGAAGAAATTCTGTTTTGTCGCTGTTTAGTTTGAAGAAGTTGCTTGTGAACAAGGACTGGATATCATAGAGGCAGTCAGACCGTGAGGTGGGTGGGAGGGTGGCATTAGATGTGGTGGACAGATAGAGCTGGGTGTCATCTGCTTAACAACGGATTTGATATTATGTTTTTGAAAGATATTTCTGAGTGGAAGAAGGTAAATGATAAAAAGGAGAGGGCCGAGGACAGAACCTTGTGGAACACCAGGACAGAGAGAGGATGAATGGGAGGAAAGGGATTTTCATTGAACAAACTGTGTATGGTCAGAAAGGTATGAAATAAACCAGTTAAGGGGTTGTCTAAATCAGAGGTTCTCTAACTGGGGTCTTAGGACCCCCAGAGCTCCACGAGCTGTAGCATGGGGGTCCTCAAAAAATTACAATAAGTTGTTTATTTAGTTTTTTTCATTTTAGCATTGTATGTGAAACAATGTTCAAGTAAAACAAACATAAACCAAACAAAAATAATTATTATTCCTATGACATTTAGAGGTTAAAATGGCAGTAAATTATTTTTAAATTAGCATGAGGTTTATGAGGGGGTCCCTGGAAATATTTCATCTTTGTAAGTGGTCCCCAGACCCAAAACATTTGAGAACCCCTGGTCTAAATTACCAATAAAACAATGTTCTCTAAATTACAAACAGAACCTAGTCCTGATTCCTGGTTAACAACACGCTTCTATCCTGCAGCCGTCTGAGGAGTAACGTGGAGGGGAAGTACCTGATGGACAGCGTTCCCTTCAGCTGCTGCAGCACCCTCTCCCCCCAGCCCTGCGTCCAGCACCAGCTCAGCGGCCTCTCCGAGGACTTTGGCTACGACGAGCAAAACCAGCAGCTGAACCTGTGGAGGAGAGGCTGCAGACATGCCCTGCTGGACCACTACACCGGCATCATGCAGTCCATCGGCCTCACCGTGCTCCTCATCTGGCTCTTCGAGGTACTTCTTGTCCAATCAAAGAACATGTAGATCAGAGGTTGTCAAACTCTGAGGGCCATCTGAGCCTTCTGGTGGCCCTCAAAGGGCCAGTTGATTAACTTCCACGTTTTGTGTTTAACTTCATGAAATGTCTCGCTCCTCAACTCACTGCTATGCCTGAGCACCACTAACAAACACTAACTGAGCTCTACCTGGTATTTCCTGCATAGAAACAGCGTTTTAACGTGTTCTCTTATAAACACTGAAAAGTATGATGTGTACGACTGAGTAAATGTTAAATAAACAGAGAAATACTATTTAGAGTAAATGTTTTACTCACTTTTGAGTTGTGGTGAGTAGCTGCCATCTTGAATTCAGAACTCTCCCACTTTCCAACAGGGAACATCCTGTAAGTGGGAAATTCCCACCTCCCAGTACAATTGGGCTGCAGCAAAAATGCAGCGAAATGGAGCTTTTACAGTTCGAATTTTGTTGGCTACTTTTGACCCACCTGGTGTGTAAAATAATCAACATGCATTATAGGAGATGTAGATTATGGTCAATGCTGGATTTAAAGCAACTTATTTTAAGACATTAATACATCTTTGAAGTTCTCGTGGGCCACATTAATTGCCAGGGTGGGTCAAATTTGGCCCGTGGGCCTTCAGTTCTTCGGGTAAGGCTTTTGTGGCCCAGTGAAACCAAAGTCTCCAACCCTGGTTCTGAAGGTCTGGTATCCCGCATCTGATCTAGTAGAGATGAAAGTGTTAACAGGCCTTCAGAATCCACATGGGGAACCTCTGCAGTCTGATGTTCTTTCCTTTTTACTGAACTTTGAATCTATTTTCCACTCTGCTGATTTCTTTACCCACAATGCATCTGGATGTCTTATAACTGGAAGTGTTACTTGACAAATCTCTAATAAATGCTGCTACAATAAAGACAAATTTATTCACCTTTAACAGCTGATATGCAGCTGAACTTACTAAGCTGAACCTTTCCTTCCAGCTGTTGGTTCTGACCGGAGTCCGGTACCTGCAGACGGCCATGGAGAACGTCATCCGGCTGGGGGACCCGGACTCAGAGTCAGAGGGCTGGATTCTTGAGAAAAGCCTGGCAGAAACAGCCTGCTACAACTTTGACATCATCAAGAACCTGGGGAAGTGCTACCAGGTGGACGACGACCCCAACATCAACGTCCCCACGGTGGCTGCAGAGCAGGAAGTACCGTCCCAGCAGGTCCAGGTCCAGGCCCGTGGGACCAGCTAAAATCCAGACTCATTCATCCTGAAGAAAAACAAACTCTTAGTTTAATAAAGTCCAGCTGATAGACCCTTAAAAGTTCTGCCTTCAGAAAAGAGATAAATGAACTGTTTTTTAAAGGAACAAACATTTTATAAAACAAAACCAGATTTATTCTGGTTTATAACTGTGCTTTATTAAAACGTCTAACAAAAGGTGCTACGGTCCGATAATGTCAGCAGGGACCAGAAACAGCTGAGACGAGACGAGGTCTGGTTTAGAGACTAATGCTGACAGACCATGGTGCAGCAGATTCTCTGATGAAAATCTTTATTTTTCTTAAAAGAACTGTTTTTTGTGATGTTTCTTGGTCTCGTCTACAAAACTAAACTTTATGAAACGCAGTGAAATCCATGTTCTGTCAGGTAAAAACCAAACAATCAAAACTTCAAAAACTAAAAACAAATCAGAGATGATGACGTTTATAAATGGAGAATCTTTAAGCTGCAGTTTCTAACAGTGGAGGACAAATTAATTAAAAATAATAATCATCTTTTCACTGAGATCTGGTTCAGTCTGTAAAGATGATAATTCAGATGTGAAACCAGATTCAATATAATTACCGAAAATCTCATTTTGATTCACAAAAAATGATCTAAAGTAAAATCTTGATGCCTTTTCTTCTGTTGCTGCTTTCTAATATTTATGCTTTTTACTTCAGATTTTTCTGCTTTCATTTTAAAAGTAGGTTTAGATCATTTGATTCCTCTAATTAAAGCAAGAATTTGAAGTCTAGTTTAGCAGCTAGCGAGTCTGAACAGGTCTTCATGTCGCAGTACTGATGCTGTTTTGTTTTGTGTACTTCTTTGTAATTTTTTCCTAAATAAACATCACATCTCTTCTGTTTTTTATCATGTCTGCTTGAAAAAAATGTTTTACTGTGAATCTGTTTCCTGGTTTGTTGATTTTCAGCTGTGCACAAGAGACAATCATGAGTTTCCAAAACTATTTAAATTTTAAGGAAAAGCTCAGTATCTAAAAAATAGACTGAGTTATAGCCTTAACGTCGGCTCTCTGTGGCAGTCTTAAACTGGTTTGGCTACAAATGTTTGTGTTAAAATCCAAATATTACATTCAAATCTGTAGTGATTCATGAGATATTTTTGCTAAAAAGACATTCATTTTTTTAATAAAAAAATCTTTATAAAGATAAATATAGTTACAGATATATAAAGAGAACAGTAAAACAAGAACAAGGAACAAAACACAAAACCTAATAAATGATGCCAGGGGTAAAGGTTTCTACATTTTTTTCATAAATTAAATTCATTCAGTCACCTACAATAGAGTACGTCTTTATAGCTTTTTTGTTTGTACATAAATATAATTTGATTTCTTTAATCAAACCTGGAAAAAACGTGAAGATAATAATAGTTTAAAGGAGACATCTTTCATTTTGTAATATATCAAACGTTTCTGCTGAAATGTCCACACATCTTCTTTGCTGTAAATCACAGATCTGTCCACCAGGGGGCGACAGAGCTGAGCAGACTGACTGAACACACCCTGAGAACTGGTTATAACTGGACACTTATTCCACATCTCTTTCAGTATTTTCAGGTTGTAACTTTACGTGTTTGTGGTTCACACAGGTCAGAACATGAAAACGACACAGGTGTTGCATGTTGGAGGAGACTCGGCTCAGGGTTTACCCTTGGACTGAATATCTGAGCAGGACATTAGCAGCTGCTGCACGTGCTCAGTCAGCACAGACCTTCATCCTGTCTGACAAGCAGGGAGACGGTTGCCAAGGAGACAGACACGTGGTCCTCAGTGCCCCAGATTATTCTGCCCTCACCCCCTTTTCTTTCCTTTGTTCCCTTCTCCCCCTCCCTCACTTTATCATTCAGATCCTCCATCCTTCCTCTCCTCCTCCTTTTCTTGGCCTTCAGGCCATTTCAATGTGTTTGCCATGTTAGCAAAATATCTCATGAACCACTGCTTAGATTTGAATGAACCTTTCCTGAAATAATCCCTGGATGTTTGTTTACAACTGATTAACGTTTAGAGTCAACCCAGTTCAAGATGCCTGCTCTAAATAAATAAAGTAATGAATGAAGCTAGAATTAGTTGTGGTAGCTGAGAGTTATACACAACACATCCTCAATAGATCACACATTATTACAGCTCTTTGACTAAAACGGATCTTAATCTAAAGCTCTAACATAAAAGGTGCTAGCTCTTTAATTTACATTCTCCTTTTATTCCCCCTCTCCCCTTCCTCCTCCTCCTCTTCCTCCTGATTGATGTTTCAGACGCCTCTTATGTAATCCTCATCTTTCTGCAGAGCCAATCAGATTCCTTCAGTGGAACATCACAGCCTGGAGGCGGAGCTTGATCAATGACTGCTCTGTAAGTGTATGTTTGAGCTGCTTGGTCACCATGGTGACGGTGGGGATTAAACTTTTTTTTTCTTCCCCTAATCAACCGCGGTCACCTCTTTATGTCCCACAATGCACTTGTTGTTACATAACAAAGCCGGACGAGGAGACTCAGCCAATCAGAGCCCAGGATGTGACGTGACAGCAGATAATTTCACACACAGATACGATGAGACGTGTGTGACGGCAGATCGATCAGAGCTGGTTGATGCACATCAGCTCAGGTTCCTCCTGTAGGAGGACATGTAGGAGATCCACACAGAAACAGGAAGTGACTCCTGTCCTCTGCAGGAAGAAGAAACAGAACTGAAGAATCTGTTAACTGATGTTAAGGAGCTAACAGAAGCCGAACATTAGCTAAAAGCTAAAGGTAGCAGACTGAGATGTTCAAGCAGACCAGGACTGAGAGTTCAGAAACCAAACTGAGACTGTGGGACCAGAACCAGGTTGTGAGACTACACCAGGCAAAAACCTAAAAACCAGACTAGACCTGGAAGACCATACTGAGGATGAGGGTCCAGACCAGGAAACTGAGACCACACACACACACACACAATGAGCAGACCAATAGGTCATTGGTTTAGTCCTGACACTATCAATAAGATCTGTTTCTGTGGAAACTAGACTGATCAACCTTTCACTGAGGTCAAATGTCAAATCATCTGAGTGAGTGTGTGTCATCACTTCTAGAGGGTTGCCATGGAGATGAGACTCAACGGCCAACGGCCTTCAGGATGGCCTTCAGGTGGAGGTACAGATGGAGCTGGGAAACGAAGCTGTGTTAGCAGTTTGCCCTGATCAGCTGATCACTAATCTGCTGCGATGCGTGTGTGTGTTTGTGTTTGTGTTTGTGTGTGTGCGTGTGTGTGTGTGTGTGTGGGGGGGGGGTGCACGCGTGTGTGTGTTTGATCTCATTAGCCGTGTGCAGGGTGGCAGCAGGATTATTGTGCGACACAAAGTGTTTCCTCCTCTGAGACAAACCTGACACCAGCATGAGAACCTGCAACACTTTCAGTGCTAAAGTAATGATGTCACTTCCTGCTGAGCCTCCTGTCAATCATTCATTAAATAGAGTTCTTCTTCTTTCAGCTGCTCCCTTCTGCAGGGGTCACCACACCAAGCAAACTTACACAAAGGATTTATTTTACACCCGATATCCTTCCTGACTCAACCTGAGCAAAAACAAGAAGCAGAATAAAACATAATTTTTAAATATTATATTTTATTAATCAATTTTTTAAACATGACTGATCTGAGAAACTTCTGCAGGATCACGAGAAACCTTTGCAGGGTCATGAGAAACCTTAACAGGAACCTGTGAAACCTTTGCTGGAACATGAGAAACCTTCACAGGATCCTGTGAAGTTTTTCCAGGATCCTGTGAAACCTTTGCAGGATTATGAGAAAACTTTGCATGACCCTGTGAAACCTTTGCAGGATCATGAGAAACCTTAACAGGAACCTGTGAAACCTTTGCTGGAACATGAGAAACCTTTGCAGTATTATGAGAAACCTTTGCAGGATCCTGAGAAACCTTTGCAGGATCACGTGAAACCTCTGCAGAATTCTGAGACCTTTATAGGAACCTGTGAAACCTTTGCTGGAACATGAGAAACCTTTGCAGTATTATGAGAAACCTTTGCAGGATCACGTGAAACTTCTGCAGAATTCTGTGAAACCTTAACAGGAACCTGTGAAACCTTTGCTGGATCATGAGAAACCTTTGCAGGATCATGAGAAACCTTAACAGGAACATGTGAAACCTTTGCTGGATCATGAGAAACCTTTGCAGGATCATGAGAAACCTTAACAGGAACATGTGAAACCTTTTCAGGATCATGAGAAACCTTTACAGGAACCTGTGAAACCTTTGCTGGATCATGAGAAACCTTTGCAGGATCATGAGAAACCTTTACAGGAACCTGTGAAACCTTTGCAGGATCCTGTGAAACCTTTGCAAGATCTTGTGAAATCTTTGCTTGACCATGAGAAACCTTTGCAGGATCATGAGAAACCTTTGAAGGATCATGAGAAACCATTGTTGGATCAGGAGAAACCTTTACAGGATCCTGTGGAACCTTTGCAGGATCATGAGAAATGTTTGTAGGATTTTGCAAATGTAAATAAGGATCTGTTTTTTTCCATGTCCCCTGTGGGCTTCGTAATAATCTCTCTCATGTCTGCAGTTAAGATGAAAAGTCTTCCAACTTTAAGAGAAACAAAAAAACAAGAAGAAAAAGGTTTTCTGACTCCAGGTTCAAAAGATCAAAGATCAGGAGTTTTTCCTTCCTTCCTCATTGATGTTGAACAAAGTGGTAATTTTCCTGGTGCCTAGCAACAGGGCTGAAAGAGTCAGCACTGAGGTAAACGAGGGGACCGCGAACACACAAAACTTTAACATGCAGCTCCACGACTCCAGGGCCCTGCGAAAGCCTGAATGAGACGATGATGTCATCAACACCAAAGAAGACAAAAAAAAAGAAAAGTAAAACCAGGTCAAGGAGTTCAGCTGGTTCTCCTCCTCACATCTCTGCAGGTTTTTAATCAGTTTTCCAGTGTGTGAATGGGTGAGTGAATGGGTGAGTGAATGGGTGAGTGACTGTAAGTGTAAAGTGCTTTGAGGTCCGGAGGGACTTGATAAAGCGCTATATAAGTTCAGTCCATTTACCAATTTTGTTGTTAGACTTAAGATTACATCCTTTAAAACAAGACAAACGGTCCCTTTAAGGCTCCTCCCTACGTTGTGTTCAGGGTCTCTTTTGTGTGAGGCGTTCACTGACCTGCTGCTGCACCTGAACTTGACTGCTCTGTTTGTTGACATCCTCAGCCAATCGTAGTGAGAGGAGACTGAGGAGGGCTGTGATTGGCTGCGGGCGACAGTAGAGTGAGCTCACCGTCAGAGCATCGTCTCTCTGTGTTCGGTCAGAAAAAAAATGACATAATGGTGGGGGTAGGTGGTGGGGGAGGGGGCACTGCAGCCTCTCCACATGCTGATGGAGCAGAGAGGAGGGGGGAGCTTGGGGGGGTGGAGGACGGTTGGGGGAGGGGTGAAGGATCTGGTTTGTATTCATCTCTCAGCACCTGCTGGTCCTGTGGATGTGACAAACACACCAACATGCACATGCCAACACACACACACATGCCAACACGCACACAAACATGCACACACCAACACGCAGATGCATCGTACTTCAGATCAGATCAGACGGAAAGACACTTTCTTTAATCCTAATATGCCTCCATCTGTTCCGACAGCCCTCTCTGCCCCCCCACCAGCATCTACCAACTGTCTGCCACTGACAGGCGTAACCATGGATACGGGCATCATGGCAAGCCACGCCCCTTCACCTGCTGAAGGTCATGTCAGCAAATTAACACTATTGAACGACATCGAACGGCTGAGAGCCTGGAAGCAAAAACTGTCCGTTTATAAAAAGAAGAAAAAAAAAATACACAAAAGCTGGAGGAGGACTCTAGACCCGATCCAGAACCAAGACAGGATCCACAGCCGGGTCAGAAACAAACAGCCTGAAGCAGACACACAGGCAGAAACAGAGAGAGGTTTACAATAACAAAGATTTCATTCATGGTGCTCTCATTTATTATGCTAATAAGGATGCAAAGAGGGCGTGGCCTATTTCATTCTAATTCAGGTCAGGGTACCTTCTGTCTGCTGCAGATACAGCAGGGTCCAGCAGAGTCTTTCTGAGAACCAAAATCTGAAGCCTCAGAAATTTAAATAAGCAGATTGTATTTAATAATCTCATTTTGATATTTTACATGAATCTAAACCAAACGTTTATTTAAAAACAATCAAACTAGATAAATAATAAACGCACGAATAAACAACAAATCCAACTAAATAAGAACAAATTCAGTAAAATAAACCAACATCAGCTAAAAACAGGAGCTTAACTGAAATAAATCAAGAAAACAAAGCAAATATTTGACTGAGTTTTGATGAAGAGGAGCAGGTGAGACTGCAGAGCGGTCCTGATGGACCACCGAGGCATCCCTGTTCTCCTTTAAGATCACATGTTAAGTCCTGCGGGGCCAGACTCCAGGAGAAATCCTGCCCCGGCTACTTTAATCCATCTGCAGGCAGATTATATAATCGGCAGTTCTGAGGAAGTGAACTCCCTGAAGTACGGCAGCCCAGAAGAGACAAAAACAGATGACATGAAAAACAGTCTGATGACTGAGAAGCAGAAATCTTTACTTTCAAATTTAAACCAGAACTGAACCGAATCTGGTCCTATTGTCCAAAAACTGAATCCAGATTGAAGCAGTTTGGAGCAGGAGCTGAGCTGTTTGACCAGTTATTGAAGAGAAAACACTTTATCTTTAAAAAAATGGATGACTGTGGTCTGTAGTACAGACTGTGGCTCTGCTCCTGTCCATCAGATTAAAGATCCTGGATTCAATTCAGGAGATCTCAGTAGACCTTCTTGAAGTCCAGCAGGTTTCAGATTATCCAACCAGTGTGTGTATCACCCTGGATTCCTCCACAGTCAGACTGAGCCAACAGATCCAAGAGAAATATCTCATGACTCGGCAGATTCTAGGATCCACCCAACATTCAGCAGGTTTAAGAGGATCTTCCAGTGGAACCCCCTACAGCAGGGGTGACAAACGCGTTTTTTCCGAAGCCCACATGAGCATCATTGCAGTTATTAATGTTTTGAGCCCCGCTATCAAACACTAACTGAGCTCTACCTGGTATTTCCTGCATAGAAACAGCATTTTAACACGTCCTCTTTTATAAACACTGAAACGTACGACTGAGTAAATGTGACATAAATAAAACAGAAATACTATTAAAAGTAAAAGAGTTTTACTGCATGAGTAGCTGCCATCTTGAACTCTATACTTTCCGACAGGGAATTCCCATGTAAGGTGGTGTTCCAGTTCAAATTTACGACTTGTAAGTTGGAAATTCCCACTTCCCTGTTCAACTGGGCTGAAGCAAAAATGCAGCAAAATGGAAGTTTTCTCTGGATTCCGGCTACATTTAAAGCCTGTGCAGCGCCACCTGGTGGTGGGATGCCTGACGGCAGGTAAAATATTCCACATGCATTATGGGAGATGTAGTTTATGGTCAATGCTGGCTTTAAAGCAGATTATTTTAAGACACTAAAACATCTTTGAAGTTCTTGCAGACCACATGAAATGGTTTGACACGTACAGCTTTAGAGTTCCCACAAACAACTGCTTAGGTTCATCTCATCCCAGAGAATATTTTCTCATCAGTTACCATAAAATAACTATGTAGTCTAATAGATCCCAAAACAAACACATAGTTCATAAAATGTAACGTTGTGATCCAGTAGATGCAAAAACATCCTCCTAAAGTCCAAAACCAAAACATCCTTTTCTTTTTTTTTTTTTTTAAAGTCACTTCAGTAGAAAAATGAATGAATTTTCTCATCATTAGTGACTTTTTTTTTTTTGTTTTTTTTGTTTTTTGTTTTTTTTTTGAAAGAAGAAAAGGGAAAAGAGAGAGAAGGAAACAAGAAACCAGAACATTCTACAGTTCACCAGATCTACAACAATCTCCTGCATTCCAGCAGATCTCCTATAATCTAGAACACGTAGATCTATATTTTCATGTTTGTGTTTTAACAAGCGTCTGATGTTAAACAACAGGAAGCAGCTCTGTGTTAAGGTACAGCATGTTCTGACACACACACACACACTGACACACAGCCTGCTGCTGCTGCTGAATAATTCAGCGCTGCAGGAGAAAGTGCTGTGTCACCACAGAAACCTCATCCTCCTCTCTGAGGACAGATTGCTTCAGCTTTCACTCAGCTGATCGATGCATCAGCCTCTCTTAGATCAATTATGTCTTTAAATTCCTCCAGTTATTGATTTTAAGAAGGTTTGAAGAATAAAAACTTGATAATAAATCATCGTTTTATTCAATAGATTATGACAAAAGGTCTGATGAGTTTCTGACCATAAAATCAGACTGGAGATGAATCTTTAACTGTCGCCTGCACTGAAGGTCTAAATGTAGCTGCACGTGTCTGTGTGAGTGTTTGTGTTAGCAAAATATCTCATGAACCAGGGGGTGGATATTTAAAAATCTATCTTAGTTATTTAACAAGCTTATTTAATATGGCCGCCACAGCTAAGCACCACTAGCAGGCATAAAACAGATATAATTAACGAGGGTGAACAGTCAAAGGTTGATGTAATAAAATTTTTTTAAAGATTTTCAAAATATTTAGCAGAAAATTTTGATTCTTAAAAAGCTGTTTTATGTTTTAGTTACACCTGCACAAAATGTCCTTTGGTTCTTCAGCACTTTGTGATGCTGTGAGGTCATCACTTTGCTTCTGTGTGTTAGTGCAGTTTGTCTGCTGCAGGTGAGGAAGAGGAGGAGGTCAGGTGATGATGAAGCAGCTTCAGCACTGTAACTAAAGCTATTCATGCTAAATAAAACATAAAGGCTACATGATGCATCCATCCATCATTCATCCATCCATCATTCATCCATCCTTCATCCATCTTTCATCCATCCATCATTCATCCTTCATCCATCATCCATCCATTCTTTATCCATCATCCATGCATTCTTTATACATCCATCCTTCATCTATCATCCATCCATCCCTCCATCCTTCATCCATCCTTCATCCATCCATCATCCATCCATCCTTCATCTATCATCCATCCATCCTTTAATTATCCCTCCATCCTTCATCCATCCTTCATCCAACCTTCATCCATCCATCCATCATCCATCCATCCCTCACTCAACAATCATCCATCCATCCTTCATCCATCCATCCTTTAAACATCCATCCTTCATCCATTAATCATCCATCCATCCTTCATCCATCCATCCTTCATGCATCCTTCACCCATCCATCCCTCAATAATCATCCATCCATCCCTAACTCAACAATCATCCCCGAACCTTCATCCATCATCCATCCATCCCTCACTCAACAATCATCCATCCATCCTTCATCCATCCTTCTTCCATCCATCCCTCAACAATCATCCATCCGTCTTTTATACATCCATCCATCATCCATCCATCCTTCATCCATCCATCATCCATCCATCCCTCACTCAACAATCATCCATCCATCCTTCATCCATCCATCCTTTAAACATCCACCCTTCATCCATTAATCATCCCCCCATCCTTTATCCATCCTTTATACATCCATCCTTCATACAGCATCCATCATCCATCGATCCTTCATCCATCCATTCTTTATACATCCATCATCCATCCATCCCTCACTCAACAATCATCCATCCTTCATCCATTCATCCTTTAAACATCCATCCTTCATACATTAATCATCCCCCCAACCTTCATCCATCAAATATCCATCCATCCTTCATCCATCCATCCTTTATACATCCATCCTTCATACAGCATCCATCATCCATCCATCCTTCATCCATCCATCCTTTATACATCTATTCATCCATCCTTCATCCATCCATCCCTCAACAATCATCCATCCATCTTTTATACATCCATCCTTCATCCATCATCCATCCATCCTTCATCCATCCATCCATCATCCATCCATCCATCCCTCACTCAACAATCATCCATCCATCCTTTAAACATCCATCCTTCATCCATTAATCATCCCCCCATCCTTCATCCATCCATCCTTCATCCATCCTTTATACATCCATCCTTCATACAGTATCCATCATTCATCCATCATTCACCCATCATCCATCCATCCTTCATCCATCCATCCATCCTTCATCGATCCATCCATTCATTCATCCATCCTTCAACCATCCATCCATCCTTCAACCATCATCCACCCATCTATCCTTCATCCATCCATCATCCATCCATCAATCTGAAATCATGAATGTTACTTTTAGTCTGTATTTATTCCCAAAAACAATTATGAAAAATGAACTTTGTATTAATGCAAAAATCTATAAAAACAAGCTTTTGTCTCATTGCTTAAAGTAAAAACTTGGTTTAATTTTAAAATTAAAAACTAAAGGCTCAAACCATAAATTTAGACCCCAAAACTCCTGTTGTGAAACATTGAATTTAAATAAACAAACAAACATCCTGAAGGAAAAAAATTAAAATCTAGAAAATAACCTTCACCCTCCTCAGTCTGGCTCAGAGGCACTGCGGCAGGATCCAGAGACCCTCAGATGGAGGAGAGAAAAAGGGACCAGCAGATGGGTCACGTGGTTTGCAGCAGCTTCTCTCCTCCAATGAAATGAATCGACTGTAAATAGGAGCCAATGGGAGGCGGGGGGCGGATATAAAAGGCTGAGCGCCCCTTTAATCCGCAGCAGCAGCGGCAGCAGGAGTCCCGGACCAGATCCAGATCCTCTCACCTCAGACTGAACGACAGGTAGGAGCATCATCAGATCCAGGATTGGGGGAGGCAGGGGGGTCTGCAGGGATCAGACTAATCCCAGGAAGGAAAATGATGGTCTTAATAAACAAAGGAGGAGCTGCAGACAGGAGGACCGGTTCCTGGTTCTGTACCGGAGCAGGGTCCGGGTCCGTGTGACGACCTTGCAGCCTGTTCAGGTGTTGCGCAGTGAGGATCTGCGCAGTGCTCAGATGCGCACAGAGACGTTCAGTCCGCAGGATTCATCGCAGCATCCCAACAAAAATAAACCCAGAACCAGAACCGGGATCTCCTTTTAATGACTCAGATTCTCTCAGACCAGTCTGGGTACGGGTCGGAACCGGTTCTGCTCCATCTGTCTGCAGCCGAGGGTGCTGAAGGTGACCGGGGGCGTCGCGCGCACGGCGCTGCAGCCGCGTGCAGGCCTGCTGCTCCCGCTGCGTCACTCCGCGGGCCCCCTCCGGTCCGGTGCATCATAATCCTTTGTGTCTCAGATCCTCTGAAACCCAGCCGGACCCCCACCCCACCCGACCCCACCCCGATAACAAAGATCCGAACCGGGTCTCCGTTCTGATGAGAGCAGAACTCCGTTTCTACCCTGAAGGTCAAAACCAGAACCACCTGGTTCTATAAAAACCCGTCCTGCAGCATTTGGTTCTGCAGGACTTAGCAAAATCAGATTTACATGTTCAATAAATAAATAAAACAAAACAATAAAGATCTCATATAAAATTAGTTTTTGCTTTAAAT
>JARVJO010000039.1:20516357-20531436 GCA_031762555.1 Cynodonichthys magdalenae
TGTTAGTATTTGTTGTGGAAATGCTGAGTCATTATTCACACCTATATGTTAGTGATTGTTGTATAAATGCTGAGTCACTTATATGTGAGTTATTGTGGAAATGCTGAGTCATTATTCACACCTATATGTAAGTGTTTGTTGTATAAATGCTGAGTCATTATTCACACCTATATGTGATTGTTGTAAAAATGCTGAGTCATTCACACCATGTTAGTGATTGTTGAATAAATGCTGAGTCATTATTCACATCTATAAGTTAGTAATTATTGTGGAAATGCTGAGTCATTATTCACACCTATATGTTAGTGATTGTTGTATAAATGCTCAGTCACTTATATGTTAGTTATTGTGTAAATACTGAGTCGTTATTCACATCTTTAAGTGATTGATGTATGAATGCTGAGTCATCATTCACACCAAAATGTTAGTGTTTTTTGTGTAAATACTGATTCATTATTCACACCTTAATGATTGTTGTGCAAATGCTGTGTCATCATTTACATCTTAGTAATTGTGTAAATGCTGAGTCATTTTTCACAACAGTTTCTTCATGTATATTTCATTCAATCTTCTGCATATTTTTTGCTAATTTAATCATTTATATATCAAAGCTTTCTGATTTGTTAAAACCAGTTTGCTATGATTCTTGATTTTTGTTAATTTTATACATTTCAAAATATTAAACTTTATTTTAAATACAACTCTAAATAGAAATACATATCTCCACGTCCCAACATTGTTTCTTTAACGTCTGTTCGAGCAAACAAACTATTTTGGTTTTGCTTTTAGCTCTGTTATATTTTTCTGATCATTTTTAACGAAATCATTTAAAACCAGTGCTTTAAAGACATAAAACCTGCATAAAAACATCACTAAATTCACTACAAAAGTGCGTGAAATCAGTTTATTACAAATGATATGGTGATACAAAGAAATTTTGTTGATGAGTTCAGATATGTGTAAACCACTGGAAATGAATAAATAAGTGATTATTCTGCCTGCAGGACCGTCATCTAATAAAAAGCGTAAAAAAGAAGAAATGTTTGCTTGGTCTAATCAGCTCATCTGTTCACAGGTGCATGCTTCGTAACAAAACACAAAATGCATGTAGCCCAGATCAGTCACATGTTTGCAGCAGCAGTTACATCATCACAGCTAAAGCCAGTCAGGTCTGGGCAGGTGATAAATTAATACATTCTCAATGGCTGCAGGAAACAAATAGATTTTATAAATCATAAACAAAAGCTCCACCCATATTTACAAGGTGTTTATCAAATGAAAAAGTGCACATTTGGTGATCTAACTTCAGAATCTCACCTGCTTCAAGCTACAGGAAACATGCACTTTACAAAATAAAGGTCTAATATTTGATTTTTTTAGACATATATATTATTTCCAGCAGTTCATTTGCATTTTTTAAAGATACAGTGATCTCTGTTAGCCTAGCCTGGCACTACATGATTTTATGATAAAAGACCAAAACAACATGAAGAAGTTCTGGTTTCAGCAGCAAACAACAAAATTAAACACGTTTTTAATGGAGTTTAACGTCTGAGGTTTGGTTTATGTTGGTGAGAAAATCAGAAAACGTAAATTCTTTTATGAACTAGTTGATATTTTGGCATCATTGTAGATTAAATGATGAGAACAGTGAAACAAACTGTCCACAGATTCTCATTAGGTGATACATTTAAAAACTATAATGAAGGATTTGATAAACCTCAGATGATAAAAACAGTTTTTTCTTCATTGATGGAGTGAAACGAAACTCATTTTCAGTTTTTCTGCAAAGCTAGGCTAGTTGAGCATCTTTCTGTTTTCTTCTTCCAGCTCTCCTCAGAGAAGCTTCGGCTGCTTTAACACAAAAACACAAACTTCAGCTCAACACACAGCAACTACAGCAGCAGTCAGACTCACAAAAACACACACATCCTACAGGATTTCACTTCATGTTCCGCTTCTCTCCAACAAGGTAAAGCTCGAAATACTTTCTTCATATAGGGATTCTCTAAAACTGTTCTGGAAATAAGGTTTCTACATGAAACTGGGAATTTAAAGACCAGCTTCAGGGTCAAAAATGTGTTGCTTTGGATCAGGAGAAACTTGGGATCTGTTCAGGGGAGGAATCAGGGATTTAAGACATTCGAATGTCTTAGAATTTAACATTTTAGCAAAAGATGCAAAACTTTAGACTCCACTGTCAACGGAAGAACACTAAAAAGCCCAGCAGGAATTCACCAAAATGCACCAAAGTTTCTGACTGATCATTTATTTATTTTCTTTTACTTTTTATTACTGTGGAGTCATTATGGAAGGGTCTCGACAAATTTATCTGTTTTATTCATCGAGGTTAAAAAGACGATGAGTTTAAGAAAAACAAGACGTTTCATCCGATCTGGATGTCGTGTCGATTTGTCAGAGATAAACAGTTACTTCGCAGAAACCCTCCGACGTTCAGCTTCAAAGTAAAACCACAGTGAGACGAAACAGAACCCGAGCGTAAACTCAGGAACATTCGGTGGAACATCACGTTACGTCACAGACAAATGTTTCCTGTCTGCAACACAGAGGAATGGAAGCAAAAAGGTCCTGCTTCATAAATAGTCACAGAAAGCTAAGAGTGACGCGGTCTATCATCTGCTCAAATGCAACACAACAAATCATCAAAGCACAAAATTATTAATATACTTCTGTATAATACTTCAGCTGCTTGTTTTTCGTATATGTTTCTGTAGTGCGACATGGAAGCAGCTCTACAAAGATACACTGTGGCCAATCACGATGCTTTAGTTCCTACTGGCTGAATGACTGGACACAGATGGGATGTTTGTTCTGGACAGCTTCAGTGCATCCACCCCACCGGCAGCTTTTCTACAGAGGAAGTTCTAACAAACACAGAACCGGCCGGGACCAAGGACACAGCTGTGAGGAACGCCAGAATAAGACGTGAGGTTTTGGATTGTGCTGCTGGAGCTCAGTTTGATCCAACAATGCAGAGAAAAAAGGACTTTTAGGACTTAAATGATTATATTTTAAGAATTTTTATAGCTTTTCTTCAATTCAAAGTAGCCAGAATAACAATTTAAGACGAATCTTTTCATTTAGAGAATCCAAAAGTCCAGCGTGCAATGCATTGTGGAACACTAGCAACAAGAAAATGTAGATTTTTCATCATGTTTGTGCTGTAAAACCACCAAAAATCACATCTATAATCTTATTTTTCAGAGGAACTAGAATTCAATCAGTGTTTAAGCTCCGCCTCTCAGCACCTGAGCTAATCTAAAGCTGCCGGCGGAGTGGAGGTTCAGTTTCCCATCCAAAGGTGCTACGGCGGCCCGCTCAGGACATGTAGTGGGACCCGTCGGGCCCACGGGGCGGTCGCTTGGTGCTTTCGTTGGCGTTGGAGGTTCTGGGTTTGGTGGTGGGTTTCTTCTCCTTGGACGACGGTCGAGTTTGGCTGAGAGTCGACGTCCCGGTGGCTGCAGCCTGAAGACTCCCACCAGGCTCCACAATGGTGTTTATTACTGAAACAACAACAATGTATGCAAAATGAAGAAGTAAAAGAAGAAAATGTGATTTAATCTGAAATACCTTCAAGCTGCCGCTGAACTCTTCTCAGCTCCTTCAGAATGGAGGTGATTTCCTGCAACAGAGAGCAGAGAGAAGGTTCCAGATGAGCGTATGCTAACCCCACGCTGCTTGAAGGAGCTAACAGATGTGCAGAGGAACCTTGTTGGAGGTTTTCAGGAGGGGAACTTCATTCTCAGTGTTGATCTTTGCCTCAATCTCCTTCCAGACGTCGGCCTTGTTCTGGAACAGAACCCTGAGAGAAACGAGACGGGTCAGTCCACCGACACATCCTGAAACCCTGACCTCCAGCTGACCCCGGGTCTCCGAACACTAAAACACGATGCAAGGTTCCTTACTTCATCTTCTCCGCCAGCTGCTCCGTGTTCTCCCGGATGGCCTGGGACAGCTGGGACACCGGGTTCAGCATCAGGTTGTCCAGGATCACCTGGAAGGAGGTCCCACACAGAAGAGGAAGGTGAGCTCAGAGCAGCGTCATCATCATCACTGATTTCCCAGCAAAACAAAACTAACTGCAGCAGAGGCTCACAGGTTAATGCTGACAGAGCTGAGGAGTTCACGCCACACATCAGATCTGTCTTTCTTTTATAAAGCTCCTAAATTATTCTGACTTTCTGCTCTTCTCTGACACTGAAAGTAACAATTTACCACAAAATACTGCGTTTAAACATCCATTTTTCTAAATCCTAGAACAGAACCTTTAGATTTAAAGATGCAGGGATGGAAAGAAGTTTGAGGGTTTCAGGAAAAAACAAAACTAATCTGGTTCTAAAATGATTCAAATGTAGCTTTAGGAGAACAAAAACAGCCATTGTATTCCACCATGTCATTTATTATTGAACAAATTATAAAAGCTGTGAGTGAAAAAGCTTCTTCCACCAGATTTCCCCTAAATAAAACTACTGATGTTTAACTTTCTGATTGTTATAATAGAACCTACATCTAAAATCAGCTCAGTAACTGCAGAAGCCAAGAGTGGACTTTTGACACAGAAATTGTTTTCATGTTTTTTTTTCTTGATATGTTATCACAAAAAAAACACATTATGTCTTTATCACAAAATAATGAGCGTTTTCTCGAGAAAATTAGTTAATTTCCTGATGGTTTTCTGGAGATAACATCGTGATTTTGTGATATCGACATGTCGGTTTTCTTGTGGTAACGGCATATTTAACTTATCTTGAGAAACCACTCCTTATTATTTTGTCAAAATATATCATTATCACGAGAAATCCATGATAAAAATTATCTGAGTAAAACGTCCACTCTCGTCTTTCCGTACAATAACAGCTGTTATCTGTGCGAGATTTTGTAAAAAAAAAAAACAGTCAAGTCACAAAGCTGACTTCAGTTAAATCAGTCTTCCTCAAAAAGCAGAAACAAATACCTATATTTTCTAAGTTAAGAGTTTGACTTGACTTGATGAGAAGTAAATTTATTTTAGTTTGGAAGCTTGTTGATCTAAAATACTGCAGCTGGAGGTTCATTTATTGTTTGTTTTTTCAGTTAAGTTTGTAAAAATCAAGCTGCAAAATATGGATTATAAAGTTACATCATGGTCGAGTGCCTAGAACTGAAATTCCAGTTGTTTTTTTAAAGATGACATCATCATTTTAACTTTAAGACTCCAGAATATTTTGCTATAAAACTCTTTCATATAAAACCTTCATAAACTACAACTATAAGTGATTAAAAAGAGATCATTGTTCAGATTTTGGATTTGGTCTTAGAGCATGAGTTTGGTTTCTCTGAGCTGCGACGTGAACGTGGCCTCAGTGGGATCTGACAGAGACCTCTTCACGGTTCCACGGACGCCGTTGCAAAGAGGCGGGCTCTGTCTCATTCATATTTGCGTCCAGGTCCAAGGCGGCGGCAGAACCTGGAGGAACCTTCTGGTAGTTTAAGCTGGCCTCGGGGATACGTTGGACCAGCTGGAAAGAGAGTAGATCTGAATGTTCGTCACAAAGCGGGCGTGCACCGTTGGGTGAAAGGGGCGGTGCTCTGTGAACACATGCAGCGAGTCAACATGCAGCTGCAGAATGATGGGGGCAGGGGGGGGGGGGGGCAACAGTGAGTTTTAGTTCTGCTGGGATTCAGTTCGTTAGTGACCACAGGGAGGAGCAGGAGTGCAGGGAGAACCCGGTCCCAGCTCCATGAACCAGAAAAACCAGTTCATTACCGCAGGAGGCTGATGGAGGTTCAAGAACAACAAAACTACAGAGCAGGTGGATCTGAGCTGCAATCTGTGGTTAAAACCAACAACATGCAAAGAAAAGTGTCCGTTTGAAACCGACCCACGGACCTGGTTACACAGAACTGGTTCAGATGAGACGTGAGGGATAAGATGAGAGGAGCAGAACTGATCAGGGAGCAGCAGGACAGAAGGATGAGTGGATCAGAAATTCAACACTGAAATCTCACACAAGTTCATAAAATCATCATAAAAAGCTAAATGGATCAATTAATTTTGTTTTTTCGAAACTAGAACAGAAAAAAATGTTCCAGAATAGAGGTTACCAAATTTAAACGGTAAAATTTGGGCCATTTTTTTGTTTAAATGATAAAAATCTCCCTGGTGACCAGTTTATTTCAAGGTTTAGTTCAGTTAGTTTTGATAAAAATATCTTAATCTTAATAATTCATAACTTATAAGTCTGTTTTTTTATATTAAGATTGTCTTCTCTGTCCCGTCTGAGCCTTCATCCTTCATCCTTCCAGCTCAGATCTGGTTTGTGTTCTAGCAGTTCTGTTGTTATGATCTTCCATGCAGAACGCTGGAATCTAAAACAAACTCTGTGTTTCAGAGCAGTCCGACAGTGAGAGGGGCGTGTTGGGATCAGTGATGGGAGGAAGACAAGGATCAGGAGGTTGGACACCTGAGATGGTCGAACCCCGTAGCAGTATGGAACAGATGACGTCTGTGCAGCGAGACAGAAATATGGATCATGAGAGTCAGAAGCATGACCTGCAAACACACAAGACTCCCCCTGCGGCGTGGCTTTGCCCACTCAGGAGGGAGGGAACACCGGGACGATCAGGCCGTGTGTGTGAGTGGTAATAATGTGTGTTCATGCCCCACCTCCTCCCGGGCAGACATGGTGGAGGCCGGCGTGGTGGGCAGCGAGCCGGGAGAGGTGGCGGGTCCCATCCCAGAGCTGGGCGAGTCCCCGTCCCCGGCAACGTCGTGGATCTCCTTGGCCAGGATGGCCAGGTCTTTAGCCAGGTCCTGACTGAGCCTGCAGCGGGAACACGAACATCATGAGTGAGTCAGAGGGGGGGCACTCGGCGTCCAGTCGCAGCACCAATATTACGTACTTGGCAATCTCTGCGCTGTGTGTGGACCAGTTCTGGTATGGGTCAACATCGTTCTGGTCCTCGTCCTCCTCTGTCTCCAGCGAGACAGACTTGGTTCTGGTAGCGGCCACTCGTTGGCTGCGTGGCGTCTGCGCAGAGGCTGTTGGATGGGAGGGGCGTTTGGATCTAGAGCTACCGGCGTTGGTCTCATATTCATCCTCAGAGGAAGAGGAGAAGTCCGAACCCTTCTGTTTGCGATGAGAGCCTGAAAGGATTGAAAGGATTTTATTAAAACCTGTTGGCCTCAGTCGGTACATGAGCATGTGAACGAGCTGAAGAGGCAGAAATAGAGAACAGATGATGACAGGTAGGTTCAGTTCAGTCAAATCAGCTCAGTTTAATCCCAACAACTAATCCAAATAATCTCTACTGCTTATAATGTGCTCTTTGTTCCAGACATCCTGGTTTCTGAACATCACTGATGAGACAGAGAAACAGTTTCCATGGTAACAAAGCAGCAGCAGCTCACAGGGGACAAGTTGGACGTGACTGAGCTGGATTTTTCATCTGAAACATGCTCTGTATAATACAAGTGTCTGATGTTAGATTATAATTGCATTTTGTTCCTTTTTTCATCAAGGTTCCAAGTTGTTGAAAACTATTGTGCTTTTTCTTCTCTGTGCTTTTATTTTTCTAGTGTCTGGATCAGATGCAGTTCAAACAGTGATGAACACAGCTAACAAAACGTTAGCTTCACTAACCACTAACCCATTAAACAAGAACATTAGCTCTGCTAAACTCTTAACAGTCTTCGTTCCACCGGTGGACAAAAACAGTGCGGTTTCTGCATTTAAACGTTTCCAGATGCTACCGGGGGCTTTTATTTTGAAAACTAGGGTATCAGATGACTTCCTTCGGATCTTACCTTTAGTTACAAAACATAAAACACGTCAAAAGGCTTTTAAGGAATTACAAGGGTTACTGTTAAGGGGCTAATGCTAAACAGATAAAAAAAATTAGATGAAGCTAAGGCTAACCACTAACCGCTAACCTGACTGTCATTTAGCCTGTGTCAAATGCCTTCGTCTCCTAAAAGGTGAAGATTTTTATTGGTTTAATTTAAAGGTGGGTGGTATCATTTGTGGCAAATCAGCAATCTGAACCAGAATTATACCTTTGTCCAACTTGTGATACTTCCAGTTTATCCCTTTCAGAATAAAAGCATTTCTTTGATCGAGTTTGTATTTTTATAAACGCTGTTTGAAGTTAGTCAAACAAGTCCTTTACCATATTTCTACATAGTCATTTTTTAGTATTTATTTAAATATTGTTAGCTGTTTTTTATATTTCCTTTTGACACTCTTAGTTTGAAGTTTAGCTGCTAAAGATGCTACATGCTATACACACGGTGCCTGACATGTCCAGCACAGCTTGTAAGTGGGGATAGGTTTTATTTAGTTTGGGACGAATGTCATAAAATACAAGATTTACATGTGATTATTTAAGCTGACTTAAAATTTAGCAGATTTTATTTAGAGGAAGCTAATTGGTCTGCCAACAGTTACCAAAGTTAGCAAAAAAGCTAACCCGCTTAATGAGAAGCTAGTTAAAACTGCTCAGGACTCACCACTGCTGGGGTACTTGGCTCCACTTGATCGTGTTCGAGTTAGCGGTTGCTTTGCAGAAGCTCCGCCCCCTCGGCTGGCTGCTTGGCGGGCGTCACCAACTGATGTTTTCCTGGCCGTAGGAGGAGGCTCAGCGTTGCGACCGGAGAAACCAGACCGGCTCGTGGAGGTTTCGTTGTCACTGGGAGCCGTAAAGGATCCAGTTCTCTTCCTGGGCATCGCTAAAATGTCCAGTCTGGACATCTTCTTACCTTCAGCAGATACTTTAGAAGGCGCAGAAATCTGGTCAGAGTTTTGGGAGGCTCGATCAGTCTCTGTGCCCTCATTGTCTGAGGCTTCACCCAGGCGTGCTCTTCGGAGCATCGATGCTCGGGTCGGTCGTGGTGCTGACAGGCTGTTGGAACGGGTCAGAACCTGTTGAGTTGCTGTCTTAGCCGTCTTTCCATTGTCTTCCTTCTGAAGAGGAGCAATAATTTTCTTGGTGCGGCTGGATGGACGGGAAACTTCCTGATCAGAACATGTAGTTTCTGTCAAGTTGGGTCCAGAAGCTTGTTCAGACAAATCCAAAGAACCACGGTTGCCCGTACTGCGACGCATCTGGAAGCGCTTTGTTGCGTCTGCCTTGCTCGGTGCATCGGCTGACGTCTGGTTGCGACGTTTCTCAGAAAGCCGCTCTCGGGCACTGAGCTGTCGTCCCTTCTCTTGGATGGACGGGCTGGAAGAGGACTTCTCCTTTTGAAGGCTGCTGATGGTGGGTCGCTTCTTAGAATTGGAGCTGATAGGAACATTTTTGCTACTCACTTGACTCACAGTGCTTGCTGTATCTACGTCTGACTCACCTGAAAGGGAATCGTCCACGCGGGTAGAGGAGCCCCCCTTCTTTGAGCTACGTCCAGAACCAACTGAGGGCAGCTTGGTGTCCAGAGAGGACAGAGTTCCCTCTGCCTCCTGAAGGAAGGGCTGAGTGTCCTGGATATTCTCACGCCTCTGCTCCATGTCTCTGATGGATGGGTGGCTGGAGATGTGGGGAAGCTTTTTCATCTGGACAGTGTCACTGGGTCGGTCTTTGGTGAAGCTTTCCTGCCGGACCATAGACAACATGCCGCTGTCTTTAGTAGGAACCGAATCTCTGTCCTGTGTTTGGAGGTCAGGGGCAGAGCTGTTGGGTTTGACTCCTGTTCTCTTGGGTTCGTGTCCACTTAAGTGTCGGATCAGGACTGTGGTAGGAGGAGGTTTGGCAGGGAGGTCTCGAGTCCTCTCAGACTGGACGGGGCTCCGGGCTTGGTCAGGCTTGCCTGGGTAATCCTCAGCACCAATGTAGAAGGAGGTGGATTTGTTGGTTGGAGAAACTCTTTCCTGAATTTTAAAGGGGTGACCTACAACACCTGGAGACCTAGCTCCAGTCCTGGCATCCTTCTTTGCTTTGTCTAGAACAGGTGCTTCTTCAGAGCGACTGGCGTCACTCAGGCTGTCTGGGTCTAAGTCATCCTGAACGGTTAGGTGCTGGGTGGAGTCCTGTGGGCAGAGATGACCAGAAACTCTGTTCAGAGACTCCTGGCCCTGGTACGATTCGTGTCGAATCAGGATGCTCGGAGGAACACTTTCCAGTTTCTCTGGAGGCACTTGAGGCAGCAACCGTCTCGTCCTGGAGCTGTGGCTCATCTCTGACTCCGAGGTGTCGTAGCTGAAACTTCCCATCGAACGGCTCATGAAATGCAAATCTACAAAACAATTTGTTGTTATTGCAACTTGTGTCAACATTACCTCAAAATCTTGTATTGTTATATTTCTGATAAACCAAAAGTAACTTCAGCAACACCTTCAACACATTCTACTTGAGGTGGAGTGGAACCAGGTTCGGCATAGCCGTCTGCTAGACTGGCCCATCGGGAAACCCACTTCGGACCCTCAAGACCGGCAGCAGGAACCTAGAAAACAAAAAAATCATGAAGACATGACGGGTTCCACAAGTCAACCGAGATGTGACCAAATGAAATGGGAGGAACACTATAAACACCAGTCTGGATGTTCTAGGACAAGAGCATGCAACACAGGTGTTTCTCTGGGTTCTGGTCAGGTGTTACCTGTATGGGACCTGTTGGGGTGCCACTGAGAGCAGCTGGGATAAAGCCATGCAACGGGTCCACAGTGCTACCATCACTAGGCAGGTTAGTTTGCTCATCTTTGCCTTCATTTATAACTGGTCTACAGACTCCTGTGGTCACATCACTGTACTCTGGAGAGTCGAGGACACCAAACACCTGTTGGACACAGGGCATGCATGAGGAGGGGTGGGACCACACCGACAGGAAGAAGCAGGAAGTACGAAGGGTTCCATGCACTGCTAAACATTTAAAACTGTGTTTGACAGAGGAAAACTTCCGTAAATTGAAGACGTGAGAAGCTTTTGATCTTTTCTATCCATAGTCTTCAGCATGGATTCTACTTCACTCCAGAACACGTGAGGCCAAAAACCCTCCGACTTGATAATCACCTGATCGATCATGCTGCGAGCCTCTTCCACCTCTTTGTCTTGCGACTCTGTCTCAATAGTGTACGTCCCAGCATCACTCAGACTATCATCCTCCTCGTTCTTCATCATCCTTGGGGAACCTTTGAGGTCTCCTCCACGAACACCCAGAGACAGGATAGGGGACATGGGCGTTCCAGACAGATGGACCAGTGAGACCATGTGGCCAGGAGCACTTGGTGGTATGGAGGATTTTGAGGCTGCTTGAGGCTGTAAGGGGGATGAGGGGTAGGAGATTGACGCAGGTGTTGGAGGTTCTTGCGGGGAGGGAAACTGTGCTTGAGGTGGCGACACCATCACTGGCGGTGCAGACATTGGGGGAGGTGACGTCTTGTCCCTGGTTGGGGAGGACTCTTTCTGACCAGAGTCCTTCAGGAATTCAGCAGCAAAATCTTGAGCGAGCTTCGACTTCTTACCAACACTGCCAAAAGGTCTGACGATAATCCCAGATGAGGAGCGAGAGGAGGAGCTCAGCAAAGCCCCTTCTCCCTCCGTCTTCTCCCTTTTCAGAGAGCTGGACCTTTGGGGCCCACTGTGGCCCTGACCCTTTAAAGGAACAGTCACTTGTTGGGTGGGAGGAATGTGTCCGTGCACGGATGCTGGCCTCTCGCCACCTTTACGTCGCTCCAGTTTGGACTTGAGGGCGGAGTAAGTGTCGGCGTGGGTGGGGTTGTGCGTGAAGGACTGAGAACGCTTCTTACGTGGGTTGTCGTCAAAAAACTCGATGATGAAGGCCTGCTGGCTGAGGTGCTCAGGAGGCCCCTGCTTCGGGGTCTCTGTTGGAGATGAGGGTTGAGGAGGGCTCTGGCACAGGGGCTGCTCAGGGACCACAGGTGAGGGCGGAGCTTGTCTGGGTGGGGAGTATTGCAGCAGGTGGTGGAGCTTCTGTGTTGGAGGAGGCTCCTGGGTTGACTGGACCGTCTGCTGGGACGTCTCAGACTGCTCTGATTGGACAGAGTGGTGGGACTTGCTTCTGCCATTGAGTACCGGGTCTTCTGAATCACTTTGGGTTCCGTCCTCATGATGGTGACCTGCAAAAAAAAGCATTAAAACATATTTATGTTTGACAAGAAGAAGATCCCTTCCAACAGAGTCACATTCTGATATGGCATCTTGGTCTAAAAACCTGATCTAGACCCCCGGGGTGACTCTAACCTTTGAGGGTCTTGATGTTCATGGCGAGGTCACTCTTGGTGCTGTAAGCATCCTCACAGGGTGCATGCCTCCTCATCATGCTGACGTCACTGTGAACCAGCCAATCAGCCACTTTGCTCTGTGCTGACATCATCTCAGACGGCGCGGTGGTGATGGTGGTCTTGGCGGGCGGAGCCTGTGGCTTCCTCTGGCGAGTGGAGAACTTGGTGACGTGGTCTTTGATCTTGATTTTGCCGGGCATGCAGTCGTCAAACTCGATGGTGAAGGAGGCGTGGCTCTGGACAATAGGCGGGGTTGGGGTGGGAGGGGAAGGCGGAGCCTGGGGCACATCCGTGTCCTTGGTGGGGATTTCATGGAGCTCTGCTTCTGGTGGTTTCTGGTGTTGGAAGTCCTTGGTGGGAATCTCAAAGTAGCTGGGTTCACGGTGGTATGAAGGAAAGACGGTCTTTGGTTGGGAGGAAAAATCTGGATCCATGGATGAAGCATCTTTCTGTCCATCTGAAAAAGAAAGAAGCATTATTTTAAAATGCAAATAATGGATGAAAATACAAAAACTAACAATATTTACCTGGATGAGGCTGATCACTGCTCTGGACTTTATTACCATAATCCTCCTCTCCCCACCATGACGGCTGACCGTACAGAGGGGTGGGCCGACTCACTGGAGCCTCTGTCACAAACAGGAAAAAAAAACGCAGCAAACGTTGAATGACTTCACTGTAACTTGTTGAAGAAGTTGTTAAAGTTAAATCAAGCAGAACAGTAACTAAAATTAGCGAAGCAACACATAAACATTAAAATAATTACAAAACAATAGTCGTAGCTAAAGGCTAATGCTAACACAAATGTAGATAAAGACTAAATATGCTATAAACCATAGTTGTCTTATAAACACTGAAAAGTACTACGTGTACGACTGACTAAATGTGAAAGAAATACAACAGAAACACTATTAAAAGTAAAGGTAGGAGAGTTTTACTCACTGATGAGATGTAGTGAGCAGCTGTCATGTTAAATTCTGAACTCTCCCATTTTACTACAAGGAATTCCCATGTATAATCAGCATGCATTATGGGACATGTAGTTCATGGTCAATGTTGGCTTTAAAGCAGCTTATTTTGAGACATTATTACTGTGCTATCTAAATAAATTGCTCAGTTTCTTGAAGCCAACAGCTCAGGGGCAGGACAAGTATTATTATGTTTCACCTTTTAAACTTGTTTATTTTGTAGCATTTAATCATAAATTTAAAGTGTATCATTGATATAAAAACAAGTTTCTGGAGGGCCAGACGGGAGTCATCCCCGGGCCACATTTGGCCCACGGGCCATGAATTTGACACATGTGCTAAAGGATAAAATTACATAAAAATAAGCCAAAAGCTAAAGTAAACAATGAGTTCCCTGAGTTTATTCATTTTTATTACAGATTGTTTGTAGTATTTGTACCTTGGGTCAGACTCTTGGTACTCAGTGTTTTATCGCCTCGCTGCCGCTCGTCTTCATCACTCTTCTTCCCCTCTGCAGCCTTCAGACTCATCTGCAGCTGACTGCTGTACTTCTCGTGCTGCAACATGAGAAAAACTTAAAATAAAATTGTGAGAAAGTAAAAAACGTGACTAAACTGTGTCTGCCTGTGATGTGTTCATATTTATACATCTTGACGTTTATAAATCAACACTTCTTTTGTTGTCTTTGTGCTCCGTTTTTTTCAGCTTCAGACCCAAGATGCTCTGGATTTGATTATGATCAGAAACGTGAGCTAAAAGTGTGAAAAAGCAGCTAAACTCTAAAGAAAAACTCTGAACAAGCTTAAAAAAATGTACAAAACGGTTGTCGAAGTCGTCTTTAAAGGACTACAAGAAAGTGTGGCTGCTCAGAAAAGCAAATTTTCAAAGAAAAGAAAAGATTAATTTTATTTTAAAGTGATGAACATAAAATGATTTCATGGAGGATTAAAGCCTGTAAAAACAGAGAAAACCTGACCTTCAGAGCCTCCTCAGGGACTTTGTGCTGACTTTTCTCCAGAACGTAGACATGTGAATGTGCAGAGGTGGTTCAGGAAAATAACCTGCATCAATGGGCACACACTTCACACACACACTTCACACACACACACACTTCAAACAAACACACACACCGAGTGTGTGAAGGATATCGTATCCGAAGCGGATGATGTCGGACAGTCTGAGGGTGATGTAGGTCTGATCAGGGATCCGCAGGTCGTTCACAAACGTCTGCAGGAAAAATACAAACAAAACATAAATAAGAAAGGTTTCAACCCAATCAGCTTGTGACGCCACAAGGGGCGGAGCTTACTGAGTTGTGCATTAAGTGTGTTTGTGTCTCACCCCATTTAGGCTGCCCAGGTCTTTCACCAGGTGCTCGTCGGTTGTCGGGTTGTAGTTGATGACGGCGTGTTGTTTGTCCACGCTGCGTGACTGCAAACACACACACAAACAAACACACACAAACACGTTTGGATCAGAGCAAACAACAATGAACTGTTTCACATCTCTGCAGATTGACTGTGACAAAGATCTGAGATGACTTTTTTAATCAAAAATACAAAAAACTGAATCTGAAATTCTGAGGAAGAGGAAGTTCAGGAGGGAGAGGAGGAGATTTATATGGAGGGAGGATGAAGAGGAGAAGAAGAGGTAGAGTGTTAGAAGGATGAGACATGTGATAGGGAGGAAACAGAGGAGGGAGAAGAAAATGGAGTGATAAAAACACTCAATCTTTCAGAAAGTTTGGAGAAACGTTGATCAAACACAGTAGTCTGTATTAGTCGAAGGGTTCTGGGTTCAGGTGTCCCTCGGGGAGTCCTGTGGGGGGTCCTCCGGGAGTACGGGGTACCAGGCTCGTTGATACGGGCTGTTAGGTCC
>JARVJO010000039.1:20531536-20551060 GCA_031762555.1 Cynodonichthys magdalenae
ACACCTGTAAAATGTATAACAGCTGTAACAACAGCTGCAACAACACCTGTAACATGTGTAACACCTGTAACACCTGTAACAGCTGTAACAACACCTGTAAAATGTATAACAGCTGTAACAACACCTGTAACAGCTGTAACAGGTGTAACACCTGCAGACCCACCTGTAGCATCAGCTCGCAGTCCTCTCGGCCCACAAAGATCATCTCTCGGGGGAGACGGTGCCGAGTGCCCGAGCTGCTCACCAGGAACCATGATGTCACGCTCATTTTCACAGACCTGCTGGGAAACCACAGTGCATCCTGGGAAACAGAGGCCACAGAGACAACGAGAGGAGGGTAAACTACAACCTGATGTAAGGAACAACTGTCAGTCAGCTCGCTCTCCTGTCTGAAAACATCACTTCAAGTAAACACAAAAAGGACATAATCTGAAACAAATAAACAGCAAAATAGTGATAATTTATTCAATCAACATTTTTACTGATCAAAGCTCTAAGTGCTGCTGAAGTGAAAGATTAAACCTTTTATTGTTGCTTTAGTTGACCAGGGTATAATATGAAAAGTAAAAAAAAAGAAAACAAGAATCCACACACAAATTAACGACTTGCAGCAAAATGTATGACTCACTGTTTACCTGTGAAAACAGCTGAAGAGACTTAACACTGGTGACCTCCACAAAATAATTCAGCTTTGATGCATGTTATTTATACTCCGATTTGTTGAGTAAAGTTAGCAGATAAATGCAGCATGTTTACATTGAGTGTGTACCCACATTTCAAATTTATCTGGAAAAATAAGCAGAACATTTTTTATTTTATGTCCTTAATCATGTCTGTAGTTATTGCTTATTTATGCTATTGTTTTTAATGATGTCGGATACAGTAACCCGTCATACGTCGCATCACGTGACTCTATAAGCTTCCTAAATCTGACAGGATGCGACACTGCAGCAGCTTCCTGCGTTTTAATAAACAATAACAGTTAAATGATAGTAGTCTAAATAATAATAATGTGAAACAGCATCCTAACCGCACCCGGATGCCATGCTTACACGCACGCGCACAGACACACCAGGATGCTGGAGGAGAGCGGCAGGTCTGGAGCATCCCTCCGGGCCGCAGCGCCTCATCCACCGCAGCGAACCGGCCAGAGGGAACCGCTACAGTTCCTGTAGTCCGGCCTGCAGCCGCAGAGGGACCCCCACAGGCAGACAGACAGGAAGACAGACAGGCAGAAAGACAGACAGACAGGTCCAGTCCCAGCTCCCTTCCTCCACGCCCTATCCTCCTCACCTCCGCTCCAGATGCCGCCGCTCTCCGCCTGCGTGAAGCCGGACTGTGGTGCTACGGGGCGGGCAGAGCATGAGAGGCGTCCCTGCGGAGCTGGACTCAGGAGGCGGTTCGGGTCTGGGCTCGGCTCGAGTCCGTGATGATGATGATGCTGCTGTTATGGCATCTCTCTCTGTCTGACTCCTGACGCACCAGCTGCCACCCGCTGCTGCGTCAAGACGTCCAGCGTTGACGGCAGCGACACAGGAAGTGCAGCACCGTGGCTTTCAAAATAAAAGTAGCTGACACAAAAGTAATTAAACTACTTACTTTATAATACTTTTTGCAGTGTAACTGCTTACTGCTGCATAACTTTCATTTGAAACAACAAAAAACTACTTACTGAGCCCTAATGAAACAAAACACAAACAGCAGACAAGACTTCTGGACCCTGTTCTTTTCTTTCAGAACTGAACCAGTTGATAGGACCAAACAGCTACTGTCTTCTATAGCTGCACAGAAATCGCTCAATGTTCTTATTGTGAAGGCGGAGCGGTTTCCGGTCTTAGAGTCGGCGCTTTGACTGATCTGAAGCATCTCGTTCAACAGGAATCGAACACACGAACGTTTTCATCAATGACACAAATCAATCGATTGGCTCACTGATAATCAACCCGAGTCACGTGACTTGGCGATCAGATCAGCAGCTTTGTGATGAGGATGGTGCTCAGAGATGACGTCACATCTCATGTTTGATTCAAATCCTTGTCAGATTTTTTTGGTTGGTCCTTAAACGTCTCACTGTGGAGTTGTGATCAGTCAAAAATCCATTTTATTACTTCCTTTGTCTGACCAAGTTAAAAAGATAAAGATGAAATAAATAACATATTTTAAACACAAAAAACATATGTAAACAGTTTGTGTGAAGAAGCAAAACAGCCACAAGTTTCATCAAAATACTGTTTTTTTTAAACATAACCTTTAAAAGATTTTTATTTTAAGTGTTGACTATGTCAAGAACATGTTCAGAACCAGGAAAAATCCTCAAATCATCCTGGAAGACCTTAGAAAACTGCTTTTATTTTGACAGGCTGCAGGATGAAGGTTTCAGGAAGTGGAGTTCAGAGAGGATCAGGATGAGTTCAGAGAATATCTGCAACTTATAAATATTCTATAGAAACTTTGTCTTTAGACAACTTTACACCTTCAGGGTTCATGTGGCAGAAAGTGGATTCTTGGAAATATTAAATTAAATAGAAGGTGAAGCTCCGCCCACATCACCTGTCTGTCCAGGTGATATTTCATGTCCCACTGACTCGTGTTACTGAAGAGATTCAAACTTCATAAATTTTCTTTTCTTCTCAGTTCAGGTTTTGTTGCATAACTTTTTATTTTTCCACATTTCTCTACATTCAGTTTGGTTGCCATGGAGACAAGCCCTCCTGCGCTCACCTGGAACCACAGAAGAAGACAGAGACACGATCAGATTTGATTTCACACCTGATTACTGAGAAATAAGCCCTGGACTCACCTCACTGTAAATTACATCCTTTCTTCTTTTTAGATGGTTTTCCTCTCATGGTCCCTGCAGATAAACAGACGCTCTGATTGGTCGGTTTGAAGCAGAAAGGTGACATCATCATCATCAACAGAAACCCAAGTGGGCTCAGGGACTGGACCACGCAGCAGGTCTGAGAGTTCAGATGTTTTCAGAACACAAGCTGGGTTTACTGGGACTACAGGACCGGGGATGGACTCTGGATGATGCTCAGGTGTTACCTTACCTTTTGAGCTGATCTGTGGGGAGTCTGATGGTCCATCGGGACCAGAACCCAGTTCTTCACTGTTCCCCTCTTCAGCTCCTCTCACTTCGGTCGCGCTGATCTCCTCAAACTCAGACTCCTCGATTCCACTCAAACTGTGAAAGTCTTGGTTCTCTGCTGGACCCTCTGAGCTGAGCTGGACCTCCTCCATTCCTGCAGGACTTCTGGTCTTGTCGTCAGAGGCAGAGTCCACCTCAGGGTCTCGAACCTCCTTTGGGTTCTCATTTCCCTCAGTATCAGCAGCATCAACGGTGGAAACAGAGGGTTCAGGAGGATTCTGGGAATCTGAGGGATCCTTAACAGGCTCATCAGGTCCTGGTTCAAGACTTGTTTCAGTAGGTGGAGCTTTGTGGACGTGGACCTCCTCTGGGGGCTCTTGTGACAGTTCAGGAACAGAAGAATCCGGTTCATCCATGGCCTTTGACTTCCGTATGATTGTAGAACGTCCTGAAAAACAGAGACACAGTTAGACAGATCCAGACTCCGATCCAGTCTACAAGATTTCTGAAGACCCCCAGAGTCCTCACCCTGGCCTCGGCTGCTCCTCCTGGACTGTGGTCTGGTCTTCCTCAGGTTGTGGCCTTTCCTGATCTCAGCCAGCAGGTTGTCGATGATGCAGCCTTCGTCCTGCGGAGTCACGTCTCTCCTAACTGAAAGACAAACATAGGAGGAGCAATTTCACGTCACTTCCTGCTCCTTCAAAAAGCCCCGCCCACTTTTAGTGTGTAAAACTGGTGTCAACGAGAGAATAACAGGATGATGTGTTTAAAAGATTCTGATTGTATTTTTGCTGAGTGGAAAACAAAAACACGAGCAGATTGCCACTAAATAAAATTAGAGGCTTCAGTCTGAAAGACTCCGCCCACCTCCGGGTCTAAATACTCACCAATCTTGTTTGTTTCTCCTTTAAGCTTCTTCTCCTCCTCTCGTTTCTTTCTCTTCACCTCCTGCTCCCTGCGGCTCTCGTTCTCCTGGATGAAAAAGGATCAGGAAATATTTGAGAAAAACGCATCATACAAAGTTAAAGCCAGTTTTGTGTTTACAATGTTTGCTAAGCCATGGCAGACATCTTGAACGGGGCAAACTGGGGAAAATCATCCTCGCCGGTCTGCTATCAGCAGAAGGTAATAATGAAAATTAATGGAGCAAACCCAGAAACCATCAGGGGGTACAGGCCCTGAGACCCGCTGACCTTCACTGCCCGGTTGAAGAGGCTTCTGAAGGTCTTGATGGTGCTGAAGAGCTCGTCGAGGGAGAAGCTGACGCCGTCCTCGCACAGGTAGTCGGCCAAGTCCCGCCTCTTCCCCTCCACAGATGACATCACCTGCTGCAGCTGCTCACACGCCCGCAGGCTCTCCTGAAAAAACACCACAGAAGAAGAAACGTTTCGATGAGTTTGTTGCTGCTGAGTGACAGGTGAAGAGGTAAAGCTTGGGGGGGCGGAGCCTAATTCTTTCACCTGGATTGCAGCCAGGAATTGTTTCTTCACATCCTCAGAGGAAGATAAAACTTTCTTCTCAGAATTTTTCAGCCGTGTCGTCAGAGAGCTGGTCTCGGCCTGAATCGACTCCATGTTCACCCTGTAAAGAAAGACTTGTTAAAGGGACAGTTCGGCTCTTTTAAAGGGGGTCGTGTCGAGTAATTCAGAAAAACAATGATGAGCGATCAACTCTGGATCAGAACATCCAGCCAATCAAATCAGATCAATCAAAAAGACTGGACCGTCAGTTAGCAGCCTGTTTACCCAGAAGCCTTTTCACAGATCTGCAGGTCGTCAGGCAGGTTCATCAGGTCGGGATGGTTCTCCTCCACCTCCTGATGGTCAGACAGAAACCAACAGCTGGGTCAGAACCCCACTGGGTCGGTCCGAGCAGCAAGACCGGACCCCTCAGAGACTTTACCTCCAGGATGTGGTGCAGCAGTGTGATTCTGGACTTGTTGGCCTTGGTTTCTGTCAGTCTGAGCAGGGTGCTGAGCTTAAAACCTTCAGCGTTCCCGGTGTGAGTCCCCTGATGCACAAAACAACATGTCATGTGACAACACGGGACGTCATGTGATGACATGGCCAATCAAATTCTATCGCTCTGTGATATTTTATATTCTTGGAGAAATAATATACATTTATGTACATAAAAACAGACGTTTATTTCTAAAATTAGAAAAACTGCAGCTAAAACTAAACTTGCTAAACAGTAGCCAATAGCTATAACAGTTAAACTGTAGCCAAAAGCTAAGAGCAGCTAAAACTAAAAGTGATCAAATTAGTTAATTCAGAATAAGAGTACCTAAAATAAGCAAAACCATAGCTAAAGTCTGTAATTAGCAAACCATAGCTATTACCTAAACCTAGCAAAACAGTAGCTAAAAGCTAAACACAGCGAAACAGTAATTAAAACATAAAATATAGTAGCTAAGTTGAAACCAGAAATATAGTAGCTAAAGCCTACAATAAGTAAAATTATAACAAAGTTACACGTGGACAAAGTTGTTGGTACCTCTTGTTTAATGAAAGAAAAACCCACAATGGTCACAGAAATAACTTGAATCTAAATAAAACTCATGAAACAGACCTGGACAGAAATGATGGGACCCCTGAAAATAATGTGACCAAAGGGTCATGTTAAATCAAGGTGTGTCCACTAATTATGATCTCAGGTGTCTACAGTCTTGTAATCAGTCAGTGGGTCTGTATAAAGGGTTACAGATACTCACTGTTTGGGACATGGTGTGGACCAGACTCTACATGCACCAGAGGAAAACAAGGAAAGAGTTGTCGCAGGAGATTAAAAAATTATAGACAAGCATGTTAAAGGTAAAGGTTATAAGACCATCTCCAAGCAGCTTGATGTTCCTCTGACTACAGTTGAACATATTCAGAAACGTGAGATCCATGGGACTGTAGCCAGCCTCCCTGGACGTGGCTGCAGGAGGAAAACTGATGACAAATGAAAGAGACGGATAATATGAATGGAAACAAAAGAGCCCAGAAAAGTTTCTAAAGAGATTAAAGGTGAACTTCAAGATCAAGGAGCATCAGTGTCAGATCTCACCATCTGTCCTTGTTTGAGCCAAAGTGGACTTAATGGGAGACGACCAAGGAGGACACCAAATCATAAAAAAGCCAAACTACATGTTGACACAAAGTTTCTGGGACAGTGTCCTCTGGACAGATATAGAACTTTTTGTCTCGGACATCAGCTCTCTGTTCACAGAGGGAAAAATGAAGCACATGAAGAAAAGAACACTGTCCCTTCTGTGAAGCATGGAGGAGGCTCTGTTATGGTCTGGGCCTGCTTTGCTGCATCTGGCACAGGGGGTCTTGAATCTGTGCAGGGTACAATGAAATCTCAAGACTATCAAGGATTCTAGAGAGAAATGTGCTGCCCAGTGTCAGAAAGCGTGGTCTCTGTCGCAGCTCAGGGGTCTTCAACAGGATAATGACCCAAAACAGCTACAAACAGCCAAGAATGACTCAGAGGAAAACATGGGACTATTCTGAAGTGGTCTCTATGATCCTGACCTAAATCCTGTTGAGCATCTTTGGAAGGAGCTGAAACATGATGTCTGGAAAAGACACCCTTCAAACCTGAGACACCTGGAGCAGTTTGTTCATGAGTGGAGCAGAACACCTGCTGAGAGCTGCATTGTGGGTTTTTCTTTCATTAAATGAGGGTTACCAACATTTTTGTCCACGTGTGTAACACTGACTGCTGCAGTTTTAAATGTTTTACTAACTTTTTATTTTAATAAAGCAGCAGTCAGTTACTGATCTCTTTGTGTTTGACTCCTTTATCTTTACAGAATAACAGTTATTGGATAATTGACTAAAATCCTGTCGTGTATTTTATCTCAGTTTCTGTTTGTAAGTCAGAGTTTACAGCTCATGTTTGAGGCTTTGTGCTGCTTTTATAAATCAGGTTTAACCTGAGTTTGGCCTTCACCATCACTGACACACAACACTACTGCAGCTGCAGGGACATTCAGTTTTAGACAATCTTACTCTAATCGGAAATGAAGTTGGATGTTTGTCCTCTGAAAGCAGATGAGAGAGATTCAGGCTGGAGTGAGTCACAGAAAGAGTGTTGATGCACTGCTGTTTCTGAAAAATATCTTTTTGTTAATGCATCTTTTAAATATTTGGTAAATGTGTTTACACCTTCAGCTCGTTGTTCAGTTATTTCAACAACAAAATCCATCTTTATGGAGAAATCCCACCAAACGATCACAAGAAACTTTAAGATTTATTAATATTAATAATAAAAAACTTGATTCAGGCCTTTTTCCAAATGAACTAAGACATTAATAAATGAAAGAAAAAGAGGAAAATCACACATGCAAGCTGAACCAGTTTGGATCAAACCAAACCTCATGAATTATTTTGCTAACAGCAAATAAAAGAAATAAAACTTTTTGCTTTCAGCAGCAAATGGTAATGAAAACACCTCAATTGTGAGAGAACCAGTTTAAAACAAAGACACTGTATTGTGTTATATAATACCAGATATCAGGGATGGACAACTGACGGCACACAGGCCATATGTGACCTGCAGGTGACTTCTGTCCGGCCCGCCAATGTTGTCAGTCAACCCCCACCATCACCTGTCTCCAGTTAGGTCAGCTGTTCTCAGCATCATTACCTCTGCTAAACTGCAGGTAAAACCATCCTGCCACCCCCTCCTCAGCAGATCGTTGGGTGGTTGTAAGTTTTACTGCCACCAGCTGTTGTTTTTGTTTAATAAAAGTATTTTTAGGTTATCTTTGCGTGTTCCCCTGTGATGGACTGGAGATTTCTCCAGGTGTCCCCCATCCCTCACACAGTGACTGCTGGAGAAAGACACCAGCTCAATGTGAATCCCTATGGTTTTTAACCTGAAAACCCTCTCTGCCAGTGTTTTACACAAGTTTACTTAAACCCAAAAACTATGCAGGTGATGTAAAAAGCTAATAAATAAATAATAATAAGTATTATTATAATAAATAATGATAACAGGGTGCATTGATAGTTAACCATGACTGAAAGCCTCACCCTTCACCAGAGGCACAGATGGTAACAATCATAAAGATTTAACACGTTCTCATGATGATCAGTCAGGTCCAGATTCATCAAACGTCTGTCTGAAACAGAAATGTGAGTCAATTAAACCAGCAGGTGTTTTCAGCGGAGACACTCTCAGCTTTCTGTTTGTCCCTCTTAGCAACCGTAACCAAGGAGAGCGGAGGAGAGACCAGACTTTACACATGAAATAAAAAAATGATAAAATAAAACCTTGGTTTGGTTCGTCCCCAACACCTCCTCCAACATTTCAGATCAGTTTCTCCTCCACAGAAGGAGGAGATGTTTCAGCTCATCACCGATTTACTGAACCAAAAAACACAAAGCGTTCCTCCTGCAGACAGTGTGGACAGGAAAACACACACACCAACGGGTGGTCTGTGTGTTTAGTGCTGAAATGTGTGTTTCATTGAGGCATCTGTTCATTTCAGTAAACAACTTTCTATTTTTATCTACGGGAGAGAGAGAGAAGGTTCAATTCGTTCTTTATGTGTGTCCAAAAAGATGGAAGAGAAAAATAATCTCAGATTGAGCCAGGAAAGATGTCAGCAGGAGCACTTCTAAAATTAATTCCTTTGTTTTAACAAAGAAAGCAGCAAAGATGAGAGAAACAAGAGGAGTTTGGTCTAATTTAAGAAAAACTGGAAGGTTGGAGGAGAGTTTGTGGAGCAAATAAAAAAAAATAAAGAACTACTTCTATTAAAGGAGAAAGAGAAGTCATGATGCAAAAATACTGAAAAACTCTCCAGCATTAAGTGGAGCTGAGACAAAAGATTACATCTTAAAATCTGATGAGCAGAAAAGACAAGGAAGCAAAATAAAAAACCTGCTGACAAAGCTTCAAGAAAGACAATAAAAACAAAAGAGAGGCAATAGAGAGGGGAGGTGTTACCTGTAAAAACTGAAATAGGAGAGAACCAGGCTTCCAGGGGAAAAGAAGAGGAAATAAAAAGATATTTTGGTCAAAAACAAGATTTAACAGGAAAAGAAGAACAAAGAAAATAATTAAAACATTTAGCAAAGGCAAAAAAAAACCCTTAAAAAGGAACAAAACGACCAGAATTAGCTGAGAAATGAACTAAATAAAAAAAACTTTGTGTTATTTCTACAAATATTTCAGTACATGAGAAGAAATAGCAGAATAAAGCTGACAGACGACACATAGAAGAAAAGATTAAAATACTCATCAATCCCCAGAAAAGTCCTCTTCATGTGTAATCAGATAAAAAACAGAGAGAAAAAAGGTGGGAAAATGGAATATAGAAGCTAAAAAAGGCTCTGGATCATAATTACTTTATAGAAAAATGTGGGAAAAGGAAGAAATGTCCTTGTGAGGACGAGGAAATAGATAAGGAAGAACAGAAGGAAACTTTTCTAAATTAACAGGCTTGAAAAGAAAGAAGATGAAGATCAGTGTTTCTCAAAGGTGGGGTCGGGACCCCGCAGTGGGTCGCACAAGACCAGGCTGAGGGTCCTGAGATGAACTAAAACAATACAACATATTTTTACTATAACTGATAAAATATAATTTTTAGCAATGTTGGGTCAACTGAGGATATTTAGGGTCCGAAAATATAAAATTTAAAATCACTGAACTAGATTAAGCAAAAACAGATAAAAGCTCAGAAAATCCTCAGTTCTGTGCAATAACTGTCCAACATTTTAATAAAATAACATGAAATACAAATGAAAAACAAATAATAAGTGTTCTTATTAAAGCTTGAAACCAGTAACAGACTGACACCTACTGGTCAACTGAGGAACTGCACAACGAGTTAAAAATATCTGTTTCCTGGAAAGAACCTCAAGAAACCTGGAGGCCATAAAAACACCCTGACTCATGTGGATGCTGGGATTTATAAAAAAAAATAAAAACAAAAACAAAGTTCCAAACCACACCTTCAAATCAGAACCACGACCCCTGGCTTCAGAACCAAATTCTTACTGGCAGCAGCTGGCAGCAGCTGGCAGCGGATGGACAGCTCTGCCTGGACAGCATGAGGACCAGGTGCAGTCTGTGAATCAGACGAGATGGTTTTTATTTTCTTTACTCTGTTGGAGCGTCTGATCAGTCCCAGATGTGGACAGAGAAGATAAATTGTTTTACGGGAACATCTCTTCTTGTTTGTGAGAGCCGGAGCCACAGACTGACCTCCGCCAGGATTCTTTAAAGAAAACATCTTCATTATTTCACTGTTTGTTTCTATTTTCATATTCAGTCGTAGAAACTTTAGATGCTTGGAGAGTCATTTTCATAAACATTAGCCAAAGCTAAACCAAATAGCTTTAATTCAGCTGTTTTAAAAAGTATAGAGCTGAAGTTTTGTGTGATAGAATGATAAAAAAACATGTCAAATGCATCACAGCTTTTTTCAGATGTTTTTAAAGCTAAAGATTAGTGTAGAAGTATCCGAAAACAAAATTGACCAAATTCTAAATGCTAATAAAACATTCAAGATGGCCACCACAGCTAACTTTAAAACTCATTTTAAGATTTATTAGTTTCACAGTGAGAATGATCACATCCTGTGTCTCATGGGTTGAAGCTGATGTCACTGCCCCGCGCCGAACGCTGTCCCAATTCATCAGCAAATTAAACAGGAAAACAAAGACGAAGAAGGTTGTATTTTATTTAACTGCAGAGGTTTTTTTTATTATGACAGAGTTTGAAAATTTATCACTGACCAAAAAATGTAAGTTAAACAATTTCTCTGAAGAAACTATTGTTGCAATGAGATGTTTAATAAAATGCAGTTACAAGCACTGGAGCTAAACCCAAATTATTAATGCTTTTTATTTATATATTTGTAATGTTTTCTATTAAAACAGAGTTTTATTAAGTTCTACCATGAAAAAACAACTGAAGCGATGTGATACAAAACATATCACCATGGTAACAGCGTGTGGTCACACAAACACACATCTTCTGTAGGGTAGACCACCCCTCTTCAGGCTCCGCCCCTGAATTCATTGGTGAGTGACAGGTCAACACAGGAAGACCTGCTGGTGGGGGTTAAACCATGTTTGGAGGATCCTCCATATGCCCCCACCCCAAAAATAAATTCTATAAAGTAACGTTTTGAACAAATTGTTCAGTTTTAGGTGTTTCTTTACACCTGAAGTGTCCCAATGACCAGGTCTCTGAGGACTGCCTCCATCTGGACGTCCTCCAGGCAGCTTCCTGTCATCCAAACTGTCCCTCGCAGTCCACATAAACCCTGCCAGACCCAGACTGCACGGCCAACCCGCCACAAAGCTTCTGCTGTATTTAGAGCTGAACATACTGGTTCTGATCTGACAGTCCAGGTCTGTCAAACAACAAGAAGACATCTGCTGAACATTTAACTGCTTTAGAAAGTGAAAAATATCAACTGAAACACAAACGATCACAGGTTATTAACTGCTTTCTATGAATTGTTTGAAAAACTGAAGCTGGATTTTAATGTTGCAGGAGTTCATGAGTTTTCAGAAGTGAAACTTTTTTTTTGTTGTTTTTGTTTGTTTTGTCTTCCTCCTCATTAAAAGATTCTGCAAATCAAATAACTTTAATGTGAGACGGTTAAAACCAGGATTCAAAGTGTTTAAATAAAACTGGTTTACAGTCACAGAAAACTGCAGGTCTGAGAAAAATAAATAAAAATGAATCATGTCTGGAAGAAAAGGTGGCATTCATAAACCGAGTGACGTGCAGCTTGGACTCAGTTCAGTGTGTGTGTGTGTGAGTGTGTGTGTGTGTGTGTGTGTGTGTGTGTGTGTGTCTGATTGGCGTCATCAGCTCAGAAAGTCCTGCTGGGATACAACATGTCAGCCATCAACACGCTTCACAGCTCGCACCAAGCTGTGACAGAATGTTTGTGAGACACGAACACCAGATTTTTAATAAAAATAACAGATTCTTACGTGTTTGACTCTTTTATCTTATCTCGACTCGTACCGACTCCTCCAAGGTTCAAACATTTCTAATTAACATAGCATGCCTGTTTTAAGACTTAGAGAAAACCCACACATGTACAGGAAGAACACAGATCTCCAATCAGATTTGAACCTGCAACCTTATGAAGTAACAGCTGTTCAGTATAGAGGACCGAAACTGACATAAATTAAAACAAAAGCAGAAATAAATAAATAATGCACCAATTAAAAATTAAAAAGGAGAACTGTACCTCGTGTTTTATAATTTAATTGACCATATATATTTATTTCCAACAAATTATATATTTTAGCACATAATTTACTTTTTACTGTTTTAAAAATATATATTTTTGTTTTTCCTTTTACTTGTATATGCATGTGTGTCTCTTAAATGTTTATATTTAATTATTTTTTTATAGTCTTTTTATTTCCATGTGTTGTTTTTACATTTCTCTGTCTCCTGTTTTTACTTTACCTCCTGCATTTCTGCCTTGTTATGCAAATTAATGTGGGCGGAGCTTCTTGGGTCAGCTACTCTTCTATTGGTCAACAGACAGGAAGCAGCAGGATCCATGTGCAGATCTAGTTTAGATTGTGTTTTCCTTCTTGCCTTTGTTTAGACTAAACTTTAAACTTAAAAGAAGCTCCGCCCACCTTATTTACATAATGACGCAGAAATGCATGAGGTAAAGTAAAAACAGGAGCCAAGAGAAATGTAAAAACAACACATGGAATCAAAAAGACTTGAGGGGAAAATTATAAGAATAATTAAATTTAATTATTTAAAAGACACACATGCATGTACAAGTAAAAAGAAGAAAATATATTTTTAAAACGGTAAAATTTAAATTATGTGCTAAAATTTATAATTCGAAGATCAATTAAATGATAAAACATGAGGAAAATTTCTCCTTTTTTAATTTAATTGGTGCATTTTAAGTGTATTTGTTTATTTTTTAATCTATTTATATATTTCTGCTTTTGTTTTTATTCATGTCAGTTTCGGTCCTCCATATTTGCAACGGCAACAAGAGTTTGTTTCAAGGCTGCTTCCAGTCTGAGTTTAATTTAAACTTTAGTTTTAAACTTGTAAATATGAAGAAAATGATTCTAACCAGAAATCAAACCAACACCTGAAGTTTACAGGAAGGAAGAATGTAAACAACAAACAGAAAAACACCAACTAATTTAGTTATTTATTCAAAAGGAACATTTATCATCATATTAGTTCTGTTTCACTGAGCAGTGACCACATCCTGTTTATTAGACACGGTTCTGCAGGAGTTCTTCCATCTCTTTAGGAGAAACATGTCTTCTTCCCAAGGACAACAAGGACCTGAGACTTGAAGTCTCGTCCTGAGCCTGGCAGATGTTCCCAGAGGTTCAGCTCTCCATCAGTATCCAAACGTCTGTTTGATGGCCTGAAAGTAAAACCGGTTCCAGCCCTCCCTGGTGGTCTCCTCCTCCCCTGCAGGAACTCCTCGACAATCCATCCTCAGCTCCGTCTCGTCTCCTCCGTCCACCAGCTCCAGGACGATGGTGGCGTAGTGCTCTGATTGGAGGAACCACAAACATCAGACACTTCCTGCTCTGGTGTTGGCGTGAGGCAATCGAACAACTCACCGCTGGGCCAGGTCCTGAAGCGCCACCTCATCTCGATCCTCTGGTCTGGGACCTGCAGAAAGTATTAGGTCTGGTTACCGAGGACGTGACTCTCGCTAACATCTGATTGGCTTAGAGGCCGAAGACCTGACCAGCTCTGTGAAGACCCCGCTGACGCTGCCGTCCAGGAGCAGGAACCTCCCTCCTCTCTGAGCGTCCACTGATGCTGCTGAGCGGGTGAACACCTGAACAAACTGCAGACAGAGTCGACACAAATATAAAACACCTGGAAACACGACTCTCTTTATCGTTTATTACTTTAGATCCAGTTAACAGTTATTAACTTTTATGAGTGTCTCCTGTTGGTTGTGGATCTTTAAGCCAGGTCTAAACAACGTGGGGTTCGTTTAAAATCTGAACATGGATCAGGTTTAGGTTTATCCTCGTCTGTTCTGGTTTGTCATCGTCTCCAGCTCCATCTCTGTCCAGGTTTTTGGTTTGTTTGGGGTTTAGTCTCTCTCATTTACGTTTGTTGTAAATATTTCTATCAATAACATGTTTTCTTTCTCTCTGTCTTCCAGAGGTAAATACACTTGGACCAGTTCTTCTGTCTCTTTCCTGTCCCCTCAAACCCAGCCGGTCGAGGCAGATGGCCACCTGGTTCTGCTGGAGGTTTCTTCCTGTTAAAAGGGAGTTTTTCCTCTCCACTGTCACCACAGTGCTGCTCAGGATGGAGACTGTGACGAAGAGATCCAACACAATCTGCTGCTTCTTTAGATTGATTGTTTTTGTGTACAGAGCCCTGAGATGTTTGTTGTGACTTGGCGTTATATAAATAACTGAATTGAATTGAATTTTAATACCTCCTGGTTGACGAAGGTCCTGTAGAGTTCATCAGCAGATGTTTGGAACGTCTCATTCAAGCTGAAGCTGCAGGTCTGGATCCGAACACCTTTAGGACAGGGATCCGGGCCAGACAAGCACTTCACATTGGTGCTAATCTAAAAAAGAAAGAGGTTAATAGTTGGAGCCTTTAGGGTTGATCAGATTAGGATCACAGGTGGGATCTACCTGGGTTTTGTTGGTTTTGACTTGGTTCTTCTTAGCCAGCTCAGGTGCAGGCAGCTTCTGTCCATCAGTGGTGGGAAGGATCATCCCCTGACTGAAATCTGTGTTGAGAAGTGGTTACCACCACAGAGCTCGTCTCTAACAGGGCGGACCTGTCGCACAGTGGATAACTGACCTGATTTAAGCTCACAAACGTACTCGCCCAGAACTCTGCAGACCTCCTTAATCCCAGACCTCTTCATCAGGTCCAGGAGTGGTGTGCTGGGCTGGTCCTTACAAAGAGACACTGAGATCTGGACAGAAGCATCTTTATTAGCATCATCGTCAGTGAAGCTGTCTGCATATCGGTCTGTGATCAGGACTCACATCCAGGTCGTCCTCATCGTTCTCATCCGACAAGTTGGCCACATCAAGAGTCCCTCTGTACTTCACTCCGCTACAGGAAGTGCCTGCAGACGCTGAACAGGTCAAGACAGGAAAATATGTGACAGATGACATCATCTGCGACATTACCAACCTAGCCAGTTAGCTTTTAGCTGCCACTCGTAGAAGTAGAAAAGTTTTCCTTTCCTGTTGTTGATGGAAGCTTCTCCTTCCAGTTTGTTGACGTCAGTCAGCTGACAGACCCCCTCCGGCCCCTCCACCTGAACGCTGAGCAGAAGCTGACGGAGGCGCTCTGAAGACCAGGCGGAGACATCCCGTTCTGTCCTGGAGGGGACACGAGGGGTTGAGATGCTCTCAGCTGTGTCCCTGAAGCATCCTGGCCCCACCCACCTCTGACATCACGACCTTTAAAAATATCTACACATGTGCTGAACTGCAGTGTCACATAACAGTCTCTCTCTCTCTCTCTCTGTCTCTCTCTCTCTCTGTCTCTCTCTCTCTCTCTCTCACACACACACACACACACACACACACACACACACACACACACACACACACACACCAGAATAGATCCTCCTAATATATTACACGGATCATTCTGGAGCTTCAGCTGCTGTCAGAGGTTGTTGTTGCCATGGATACCGCCTCATCGGCAGATATATCTCTACAGATCCGATATCATCTCCTCAATGACGAGGAGTTTAATTGAACTTTCTGGTTTCAGCTGCAAGAACTTTCAAAATAAAAGCTTCATATAGTAGAACGTAAGAAACAATGTTCATAAATTAAAAGGTTTGTGGTAAAGATATCTCTCATTTGGTTTGAAATGAAATTTCTTCTTTGATTTGTAATGTTGTTACGGTTTGAAACAAGTTCTGCAGCTTCACAAACAAGAAGTAGAACGGCGAGACTGACCAGTGCCAGTTGTTGACATTGGTGGCATCAGCTCTCTCCTCAACGATCCATCGAGGATCTCCTGCTCCCCATTTGGCCATCGCTCGTCACTGGTTTCTGATCAATACAGGCTGAAGATCAGGACTTTATGTTGAGCAGCTCTGAGTCACGCCTGAGTTTTAAGCTCCACTGTGACTCCAGGGAGTGTTGGACTGAGCAGCTGAAACATGAACCACCTGTCCTCTGTAAGGACTTTCAAAATAAAATGACACACATGACACAGTTCATTCGAAATAAAATGACAAAGATTATATTTTTATTAAGTTTTGTTCTCCAGTTGTAGTGAATGTATTGCTAAACCAGACAATCCTTTCAGTAAGTTCTGGGTCTTTTTAGGGCCTCATGAACAATATTTATATCAGGACCACAATTCAATTTATGTAATTTATTATTCTTTATTAAAACAAATTAGATTTTTTTTTAATTTCCCAGATTAACCTATTTTAAGCAAATAATTTAGTTGTAAAATGCAGCAGCATTTACTACAACTCCCAGAAGCCCCTGCGCAACCGGAAGTTGTGAAGCTGCCGTCAGACGAAAGGAAAGGGAAGAGCCGCTGCAGGTGAAGGTAAAAACATCTGGTATATTCTGCTCATTTAACAGCTTTTTATTTGGTGTTTTGTGACTTTTGTTGTTCCGGTTTAAAGGCTTTGTATTTGTGGAATCACGTCATTTCTTCCCGCCGTTTGACATATCAGAAAAAACTGATTATTGGCTGACGTTCGTTAGCATGCTAGCATGCTAACAATTAAATCCCACAGCTGCAACAGTAAAGACCTGCCCACACAGAGTTGAGCTTGAATGAATAATAAATTATCATGACTGTTAGTAAAATAAAATAAAATAAAAACTAAATAAAGCTAATTTAAACTGTTTTGGTTGTTTGTGTCCAGATGATGAAAAGTAAAGTAGATGAGGAAGACTACTGGAACAGCTCCAAGTTTAAAGCCTTTACCTTCGATGATGAAGATGATGAGTTCAGCAGGGTAAGATCTGGTCTCTTTGAGCCTCTTTAAGTAGAACCTGGACCAGAACCAGCTGTGCTGTGTGGCAGGTGAACGGAAGTGTTGTCACATTAATGTTGCAGTAATTTTAATGAGCTTGTGTTTCACTGTCAGAATCACCTGTTGAGGTCATGTTACTCTCATTAGAAAACATCTCATTATTTCTTGATTTAATATCCATAAATATTTAAAGATGAAAGCGACTGAATGATGCTTATTTAGTGGATGAGGAAAGCAACACATCCAGAAATGAGAATCAAATATTTATTTGTCATTTAAAGTTTTTAATTTAGTTTAATGTGTTAGTTAAAAGAATCGAAGCAGGCGGTGAACAGTATCCGACAGCTGGTGGACGATAGCGACGACGAAGACGACGTGGAGAAGGTCAGCTGGAGCGGAGAGCCGGTTGGCAGTAAGTCACTCGTTTCGAGGAGAATCCTGAGCTGTGATTGGCTGCCGGTTCTTGACCCCTGGCTCCTACGTCCTCAGGTATTTCCTGGTCCGTCAAAGAGACCGCAGCATCCAATCAGAAGACGGACAGAGAGCCCGCCTTCCCCAAGATCACCACGGAGAGGCCGCCCCTCATTAAAAGCCAGTCTGGACTCTCCCTGAGTTCTCTGTTCAAAGGTGAGAACGGGACGTGGTGCATGCTGGGTAGAAATGATCCACGGCTGTTTCTGCAGAACATCTGCAGCTCCTTTCACTGCAGGCAGGAAACAGGAAACGGGTCAGATGACCCATTAAGAGAAGCCTGATGATGTGATTGATGTTTAATTTGTGTTTCTGCAGGAAAAACTAAAGGAGGAAACCTGCAGAGTTTCACTGACAGTAAGTTTAATTAACTAATGAATGAAGTCATGAAAGAATCGGGTCAAACGCTGATCCAGGTGATGTTTTGGTGTTTTAGCGCTCGGTGACCCGTCTGTCAGGCTCTTTGCTCCTGAGCTCCGAAAACCCAAATCAGAGTACAAGGTAACTATAAAGTTGTAATCTGATTACAGTCTGTAATCTGAGCTTCCTGTGTTTATATAACGTTTGTTCTGATGTCAGGATTTTATCAGTGATTGGTCACCTGAAGAGACGGTGGAGAGGCTGCAGCAGGGGAAGGTAACCCCCCTGTTTGCTTGAGTAAGTTGTAGTATTTCAGCGTTGTTGTAAAATCTAGTATTTTTTGTGTACTTGTACTGCAGGCGGTGTCTCTGGAGAAGTTTCGCTCCCTGCAGGATAAACTTCTGCTGCTGGACTTTGCCGTCGCCGCTCACGATGGAAACGTCATCACTGCCGTAACTTTAAACGCTTTTAAAATAAATAATTGATAAAAAATGTATCAACAAACTGATGTCAGTTTTGTTTCCAGGTTCTGATCTATTTAAAGCGGAGTCTCTGTAAAGGTGAGTGGTTCTGGTCCTGGTTTGGTTCTCGGGCTGTCAGAACTGAAGCTTGGACTCTTACTGTGATTTTTGTTTTTTCCTGATCAGAGGTTTTATTTCGAGAACTGGAATCCAGACAGATCGCTCTGAGACACTTCATCCACTACCTGACAGAGACCGGTGACCAGAGGTTGCTTCTGGAGCTGCTCAGGTCTGGACTCACCTGGACTCACCTGGACTCATCTGTATTTTGAACTTTTCTTGCGTTTGTTCAAGTTTGACTTCTTCTTCTTCTCTTCAGGACTCTGGGCAGGACGGAGGATGTCGCAGTACGTAAAACTAAAAACACATTTGTATACAAGTACACGTGATGTGGTGCAGATGTAATACGATGCCTGTTTCCATGGCGACAGCTGCTTCAGTATAAAGAGTACAAGAGCATCAAAGATGAAAACAAGAGGCGGGACTTCGTAAAGAGCTGTCTCAGGTGAGCGACACCTGAGGGAAAAGGGTGATGGAGCTAGCTGGGTTGCTAAAGGACTCGTGGAAGTCCAACCCGTGTGTGTTTTGTGGATCTGTAGAAGTGGTCTGTGGGGGTACTGAGGTCCCTGTAGAACTTAAGACCTGAGTCTTCCTCATTGGGGCAAAGATGAGTTTGTTCCACAGTGGACTCGACCAGGACTGCTTCCTGTCTCTGGTCTTGTTTCATGGATCTCAGGAGGGTGTCTGGTTTGGGAATCAGCCCTCATGAGCATGACCAAAAGAGCCAGATCCTGGGGGGCCGGGTTAGACTTACAGATTAGATGAGGGAGCCTGGAGTAAAACTGCTGCTCATCAAAATCAAAAGAAGTCAGCTGAAGGGCTTCAGATTCTTGATAGAATTGTTTTATTTATTTATTTATTTATTTTGAACAGACAATAAAGACAATCAAAAAAGAAAAAAACAAAATGAAATAAAATAAAACAAACTTAAAAATGAAATGTAAAACAAATTATTTTGTCCATGTGACATGCATATATTATATTTTCTGTTCGAAAAGGAGCAGGTAGAAGATATAATATCTTATAATATCCTGTCCCTTTCC
>JARVJO010000039.1:20559438-20572309 GCA_031762555.1 Cynodonichthys magdalenae
ACTTTCCGTCCACAGGACTAAAAGCAATCAAAGCGACACTCAAAGCAGTGAAACAAATCGCCTACTGGCCAGAAATGAAAAAAGGAGTGAGAAACTACATCAAAAGGTGCAAGGTCTGTAACCAACACAAGCAGACCAGACCAGAGAATGAGAATGCTTTCTTATTTTTCCCACCAAATGTTCTTACACACTGAAGGTCTTTGAGAGATGTCACACACTGGTGGATTACAGATATCTCAGCTTGAGATACAGTTACAAAAGAACCTAGTGAGTATTTGTTCTCTCTCACTATGGTTGTGTAAAATCAGCCCCCCTGCACCTACTGACCCCTTCAGAAGGGACCCATCAGTAAAACAGTAGAAATGATTGGGAGACATGTCCATCATAGAGAGGTGACTCCAGGCAGACCTGTCTTCAATCTCTGTCTTAAGACGTGGCTCAAATTGTATTTTTTGACCATTCTGTCTCCAGGTCCTGCAGTTACTGGAACAGTCCCAGATTCTAGTGGTCTGTGAGTCAGATAGGTTCTTCCACCTACCAGACTGGTGTAACCTCACTGCACTGGATGCAGCCTCCTCTAAGATCTGTAAATCTAGTGGAGCCAGGTCCAGTAGGACTTCCACAGCTGCTGTGGGTGTTGTTCTGATGGAACCTGTGATGCTCAGGCAGGACATTCATTGGGTGAGCATCACTCTAACCACCACACTAAAGCAGCATAGCATGGGGCGGACTATGGTCCTATAGATCCATCTGATAACCTTTGGAGTAGCCCCCCAACGACTACCTGCAGTTCTACAGCACTGGTGTAGAAACATTGCTGCCTTCTTACACTTTTCATTTACTTGTCTTTTCCAGTTAAACTTCCTGTCTAGATAGACTCCCAGAAATTTAACTGACTCTGACAGGGAAGCAGAAAATAAAAAGAGGTGAAAGTTGAATGAAATTCAGTGGCGATGGAGAGACGATGAGATCTAGAGTAAATGATGAGATCTGAGAGATTGTGTTTGGATTTTATAGTTGGGTGTAGTTTAGTGTTTAGTTTAGTCAGTTGTAGTGAAGACTTTAACGAGGGAGAAGGTGATCTATATTTCTGGAATAAAAGAGCAGCGGTCGGTGCGCTCAGCTGCATTAATCATTAATTACCAAATAACAAATGAGTTTTCTGATTAACTGCACACAGTGCCATCCCTGATGAGGTGTGTGTTTTGTGGTACCGATGAACTCGTGGCGCAGTCGGACCCTCCTCCGCAGCTCTTCTTGTCCCAGGATCAGAACATTGATCAGGCCCATCAGAGCCACCATGAAGGGGACGTTATCAGTGCCGTGGAGCTCGTTCATGACCACGCTGAAGCGATACTGCTGCTTCTTCAGGCTCTGAGGGCACACACACACACACACACGTGTTCAGACTCCAACAAAACATAAAACCAAACACTGTTTAACAGAACGAGGTGTTACAACAGTCGACTGTTTGGTAAATAAAGTAAATAACAGTTGGATTCCAGCCCTGATGTTACAGATGTTTGGTTTCTTGTCCCTGATGTTGGTTCAGGGCGGGTCAGAACACGCCACGGTGCAGCCGACGGTCCAAACCCACCTAAAATGAGTTTTTCCTGCAGGCACGCCCCAATGCTGCACATTTACTGATAAAAACAAAGATTCAGATCTGATGATGAACAGTTTGATCTCAGATTCTCCTGCAGCAACATCAGATCCACTTTTAATTTAAATTATTTAATGTTTACTCATATTTGAAAGTAACAGAGAAAAAGATCTGTAAGCAGGTGAACTGCAGCTGATGTAAGATGGTGCGTCATCATTTAGACACAAATAATCAAACTGTTTGTAGTTTTTGGTACTGCACCAGGACAGAAGGAAGTTAAAGCTCTTATTCTTGTTTCATATTTTCATTAATAGTTATTTAATTATATTAAAACAGAAATAATGCTCTGCCAGGACTTAATTCAATGATTTAAGCCAAATAATCCAACATATTAGTATTTGTAATCATCTCCACCTGGAAAATTGAATATTCTGATTTTTAATTGAATCTGAAACCTTCAGTTCCAGAAACAAACTCATAAATATCTTTGAAATGTGGCTCAGGTCTTTGTGTTAGCCTTTAAGAGTTTATGAAGCTAAATGTTAGCAGATTTGATAAAAGCACTAATATCTCAGCTCAGACTGATGAGATTAGTTCTTCCCACTGAATCAATAACAACTAAATAAAGTTAATTATTATTATTTATGACAAAAACACCTGAAGAGAATAATGACAGGAAGGAAGGTTAGAGAAAAAGGAAGGGAGGAGGCAGGAAACCCTTTAGAGAGAAATAAAAAGGAACGTGAGAGACGAGGAAACAAGGGCAGTAAAATAAAAAGGATACGAGCTGACAGGAAGGAGCTGAAACTAAGAGATGAAGAACATTTGGTGCATTTTGTGTTAAACCTTGTAGTTTTCTAAAGCAGCCAGGGTCAGGCGACAGCCCTGAGGGTCAAAGAGCGCGAGCGCCGCCAGCAGCTCGAACACCTGCATCTTCACCATCACGTTGGACGTGTCCAGAGCTGAGGAGGACAGGGACGGGACAGAGGAGAGGTCAAACAATAAAACCTGTGATCACTGAGCCTTCATCAGGTCGGCTAACTGAGGGTTAAAGAACATGAAATGTTTGGCATTCCAACGAGGCGGGAGTGTCTGAAGACGTTTTCCCTCCTCTGGCCTCCCGGAGTAAAAGATAAAACACTAAAAGACAAGCTGAGCAGCTTCAGTTCAGACTGTTAGACTCAACAGATGTTTCCAGAGAGGAGACAATCTGAGTCAGTCTGTGGCCTCAGGTCAGTTCTGTCTGGAACAACCTGGAGTCACGTGTCCAAACAGATCTGACACGTTAGCAGGTAAACAACTTATTACTGCAGGAAGGGCGGGTCATTCAAAGAAAACACTCCTGACTTCAGCTGCAGAACATAAAACATCTTCAGGGGTCAGAGGTGAAGAAACACATCAGATACGAGTTCAGCTCAGTGAAAACCAACAAACCTGCATGAAGGAAATGTTGCACAGCTGCATTTTTAAGACATTACAGCAGCTGAAGGAACATGTTCGGCTGCTTTTCTCTTTTCAGACATGTTCTGGATCAAAAACCAGGTTCTTTTACAAAAACTGAGCAACAGTTCCATTCAACCATTTAGTTATTGCTTTGCTAATTTTAGCTTTAATTAATAGTTCGGCTAATTTTAGGTTTTATTTACTATTTTAGGGTTTAACTACTATTTTGTTAACTTTAGCTTTTAGCTTGTTAATTTCAGCTGTTAGGAACCGTTTTACAAATTTGACATTTTAACTACAGTTTTGCTTGTTTTAGCTTTTAATTACAGCTTTGCTAATTGAGGATTTAGCTACTGTTTTAACTTCATCTTTTAGAAGCAGTTTGGCTAGTTGTACTTTTAGCTACTGTTTGAGTGTTGAGATGTGGCTTTAGTAGTTTTAGCTTTTAGCTAGATGATTTCAGCTGTTCTATTTTTTAGCAACGGTTTTATTCAACGGTTTAGTTTTTGCTTTGCTAATTTTAACTTTCAGCAACAGTCCAGCTAATTTTAGTTGTTTTTAGCTTTATCTACTATTTTGTTAATTTTAGCTGCTAATTTCAGCTGTTAGGAACTGTTTCACTAAGTTGATATTTCAGCTACAGTTTTGCTCAGTCAACTATTTAACTAATTTTAGTTTTTAGTTATTGTTTTGCTAATTTATGGTTTAGCTACTATTTTGTTAACTTTAGCTTTTAGCTTGTTAATTTCAGCTGTTAGGAACCGTTTTACAAATTTGACATTTTAACTACAGTTTTGCTTGTTTTAGCTTTTAATTACAGCTTTGCTAATTGAGGATTTAGCTACTGTTTTAACTTCATCTTTTAGAAGCAGTTTGGCTAGTTGTACTTTTAGCTACTGTTTGAGTGTTGAGATGTGGCTTTAGTAGTTTTAGCTTTTAGCTAGATGGTTTCAGCTGTTCTATTTTTTAGCAACAGTTTTATTCAACAGTTTAGTTTTTGCTTTGCTAATTTTAGCTTTCAGCAACAGTCCAGCTATTTTTAGTTTTTTTTAGCTTTATCTACTATTTTGTTAATTTTAGCTGCTAATTTCAGCTGTTAGGAACTGTTTCACTAAGTTGACATTTCAGCTACAGTTTTGCTCAGTCAACTATTTAACTAATTTTAGTTTTTGGTTATTGTTTTGCTATTTTATGGTTTAGCTAATATTTTGTTAAATTTAGCTTTTAGCTTGTTAATTTCAGTTGTTAGGAACTGTTTCACATTTTAGCTGCAGTTTTGCTAACTGAACTATTTAGCCAATTTTAGTTTTTAATTGCCGTTTTGTTAATTTAGGGTTTAGCTACCATTTTAACTTTATCTTTTAGCAACAGTTTGGTTAATTTTAGCTGTTAGCTTAGCTGATTTCAGCTTCTGTTCTGCTGTTATTTTCTGTATTTATTAATGTTGTGTTTTTGACAGTTTGAGCCGTTAGTGACCCACAGAACCACGCCTGGCCCGGATCAGCCCACCCTGGGTCAGGGTCTTGACGTAGCCCTCGTTGTCCAGGATGAAGTGCAGTCCTGCAGAGGAGTTCATCACGGCGCGGACGCACGCCACGCAGGTCAGCTGCAGCAGGGCGTCGGCGATTCGGGCGCAGCCGCGACCCGACAGGCGGTCCAAGGCCTCCATCAGAAGGTCCAGACCCCGCAGCTCCAGAAACTGGATCATCCAGGACTCGTTGCTGTTCTCCAGGCGTCGCCTCAAACCTGAGTAATTCACCACGGTGGGAACCTGGAGGGAACACAGCTTCCTGTTAATGTCGGATCATTAAACTGCACCGCACTTCAGGCTGGGGGCGGAGCCAACAGTACGACCTGCAGCAGGCGGATACACAGCTCAGGGTCGGCGTTCTCCAGGTTCGCCTCCAGTGACGCATCGGGGTCATCGCCGCTTTTGTTCAGATGCTCCTTCACCGCCCCCCATTTGGTTTTGGACGCCATGACGACAGGAGTCTGCAGAAGTGAATTATCCATCAGCTGAGACGCTTCCAGTCAACATCAAAGAGAATTTAAATAATAAACATTAGATCAAAGCCTAAATTTATACTTTTTCTGCTGATTTATTTGGTTCTGGTGTTTTGTTTTAAAATCCAACACGTCTAATCTGGATTACAACTTTGACTCCTCTGATTTCTTGCTGCCGATTGTGTTGAAGCGTCAGCAGATGTTGAGTCACAGCAGTCATGTGACTCCGCTGTGTGCGTGTGTGTGTATACTTGTTTTTGTTAACTTTTTAGGACCGATTCTGGTATACCTACCTTGTCAAGACTAGTAGTCCTAATCGGGACCAAAGACCGGTCCTAATATGGTGGAACTCCATTTTTAGGTTGGGGGTTCGGTTTAGGACTAAGCTGTGAGTTGAGTTTAGGTTAGTTTTAGGGTCAGGTGGGTACCTGAGAGGTTAGTTTAGGGTTGGTGGTCAGGGTTAGGCTGTAGAAATTACTGGAAATGAATGAAAGTTAATGAACGGTCCTAATACAGATAGAAATACAAACTTGTGTGTGTGTGTGTAGTTTGTGGTATTCAGATCCTTGAATGAGTCTTTGTGTTGGGTCCAGAGAGCAGAACTCTGCTCCCACTCGTCTCCATCAGACCATCGCTCATTATCTTGGTTTGTTTTCACTTTAATTCAAACAAACAGCTGATCTGAGGTCTGATAACAGCTACACACGCTGACAGAACCACACACACACACAATCAGCTGATTGAACTGTTCTGTTTCAGGCTCAGATATCAGCAGGAAGTCACAACAACTGAACTTTTTAAAAACAGATTCAACAGAAATTGATTTTTCTGTAAAAGACAGATTTTTAAAGTAGAAACAAAAGCTAAAACTAGCAAAACAACCTAAATTGATCAGACCACAGGCTTAAAGCAGCAGTTTAGGAGCTAAACTGAACAAAAAAGATGCTTAAATTAGCAAAACAGCAGCTAAAAGTGACAGAAAATCAGCTAAAAGTGGCTGAATGTTATTAGAATTAGATGTCATCCTAACAATACAAGACAATTAAAGTCTGGAGGATTCTGGGACAGAACTGATCCATTCAGACTAAGGTTTGATTGATTTTAGCTGATAATGATTAACATGACAAATAAAATCGATGATAATTGCACTTTAACAGAGCCAGTTTCTGTCTGTGTTTCAGGTGACAGGTTAAAAGGGTTAGCATCAGCTGGTGTGCCTCCTCCCATTGGGCTCACATGCATGATAGTAGATGGGGCGTGTTGGGAAACATCTGAAACATGCAGACTGAGGGATTGGGAAACGCCTCGACTACAACATGAAGAAATGGATTTCCTCACGGGGCAGAGTACAAAGATGTTTTAGAAAAAAACGCATCATCTGATAAGAAGAGTGTAGAAGATGAGGGTAAAAGGAGAACATTTATTTGGCAGCTGAAATCAGAGCTGTGGAGCAGAAAGTAAACATGAGGTTCTGCAGGAGGATGGCAGGACCTGACAGAACATTCAGGGAGGAGGAGGAGGAGATGCAGCACAGAGCCTCAGGACACATCACCAAATAAACACACCTCTCATTAGACGTCAGTCACTGAAAGTTTCAGTGAAACATCCATCAGACGGGACATTCTGGGAAAAGTTGGGAAATTCTTCTGCACCAAAGTGTGTGTTTAAAGAACAAGTCTATTCAGATTCAGGGGTGGAGGTTCTGCTCATCCGTTTTCAATCAGAACAGGAGGACGTCAGCGTGATGGATACCAGAATATTCTGAAAAAGTTTAACATTCTGCCAGAGGACAGGTCGGTTAATGATTGGTTAGTTTCATCGATGGGTTTAATCGATTTATCTGAACGGTTCTTTCAAACCAACAACTGCTGCAGATGTTTGGCTATTTTAGCTGGTTATTTACTAAAACCTTCAGCTTATTCCAGATACAGGTGCTGTGATTTTATTTTACTTTATTTACAAATACACCCCCCCTCTCCATAGATATACAGATCTCTTCAATTCTTTCCAATGTTCTTTTCTAAAGCTGCCTCAGAAAACTGGGACTATTGTCTCATCTTATGCTACTTTTAGCTTTAAACTGGTGATAAACTAATTTTAGCTTTCAGCCAGCATTTTGCTGCCTTTAGCTTTAGAACTGGTGATTAGCTTATTTAAGCTTTTAGCTAGCCTATTGCTACCATTTTGCTACTTTCAGCTCGTCTATTGCAACTTTTAGCTAAATGTTTCCTATAACTTTAGCTACTGTTTTTCTTTTATCTTGTTTTTTCCCCTTTTTGCTAACCTTTTACCTTTTATGTAGTTTTTTACTTTTTAGCCAGCCTATGCTACTTTGAGGTTTTAGTGTTCTGGTACTTTTAAAAGTCTTTTGCTACTTTATTTTTAGCTAGTACGTAACTTTGCTTGTATTTTTAACAAATTTAAATTATTTATGCTAATGTGTAAATATTTGTAGCTACAAAATTTTTTTTTTTTTTTACTCCAAAGTTTTTCAAAAGGTAAAAGGCTTAGACAAGAATTTCTCACCTGAGGGTTTTAGTAAAAAGTGTCTTCCTCCATAACAGGTGTGTTCAAATTATCCTGACATTATTAACTAAGTCAATAAAATGTAGAAAAAAAATAAAGTCCATATTTACCTGTGATTGATGTGAAGACAGAGCCACTCACACCAGACTCCGTTTAAATCTCTCGGACCTAAGTTTGTTCGCACCTGAGATCAACACCTGAGCGCTCAGGTGAGACGGTGAACTTGGTTTGGGTTCGCTCGGTGGGTTCTCTGATTTTTGGGGGAGGTGTCGCTCCGCGGGGACGGTTTAAACGGGTAATCTAACAGAAATAAAATCAAACAGAAGTTCCAACGGACGGAGAAAAATCAATTCATCCTCACAAATGTTAAAACTTTCTCTCAAACTGTCGGCGGAAAAAAAAGTCCGAACTTCAACTTTGTTTATTCCGACCCAACCGGTCGGAACCAGCGGGGAGGCGGCTCTGAATGATACCACCGTGCTGAAGGCAGTCCGACTAGACCCGCAGGATGATTGTCTCTAGTCTGGTGCTACACAGAACCATCACAACTGTTTTCAACGGTACCGCCTCCAGGGGGCGGGGTCAGAGGTCAACGTTCCAATCTCACTGCGCATGCGCAGCTTTAATAACAGATAATCGATCAATCCGTGGATAGAAAAACAAAAAATCAGTTAAAAAATCAGTTTCTGCTTTGATTTTATAGGTGCATTTCAAAGTCAAATTTAAGATAATTTGAAAACTTTTATTCATCCATCCATGCATTCATCTAACCTGTCACCCATCCATCAATTGATCCAACTATGCAGTCATCCAACCATCCATCCATTCATCTAACAATTGTTTCTTTAGCTAGTGTTCTGCTTTATCTAACTGCTCAGTTTTAGCTACTTTGGATAGTTTCAGGTTAAATTAGCTGCCAGGCTTCACTCTGTTCTTGCAGAAAATGTAATATTTTTAGTTTTATTTATTGACAGCGAATATGATTAGTTTGAATATTTTTTTTTCAACAATTTGTGTAATATGAGCAAAAAAGAAAAAAAACAAAACAACAGATTTAGTTTCTTGTTTATTGGTTCTTCTTGTGACGCTTGTGTTGTTGGCATCGCCACACTCAAATATACACAGATACATTTACACAGTATTTGGTTTTCATGTCAAACAGAACAGGTGTCGGTCATACAAACATAACACACACACACACACGCACACACACACATGTTTCTGTTGACAAGAGATCGGATGAGGAAGATGAGCACAGCAGACTGTTACAGTGGTCGACCGAGTGAGGAAGAGGATGTGCACGTGGACCAAGGGTCACACAAAGCTCCATGTTCAAACTTGCCCACGTGCCTATGAGCAATAACATCGACTCAAATGAAGCCCGTGTGCACACAGTCTTATTTATCAGAACAATAATAAACAAACAATGAAAATCACAAAAAGGCACAACATGAGTACAGATATAAGTTTTTAAATTATAAGTTTAAATTTACATCTAAATCATTTCTGCTTTGGGTCAGAAAAACAGCTTTATTTAATTTATTTTAAATTTACTTTCAGTATTTTTCAGTCTAAAATTATTTAATTTAAATGACCCCCCCCCCCCCCACACACACACACACACACACACACACACATTGATTTTTCCACAGATATCAGGTTAAAAATAATCAAAAATATTATTGAAGACTTTGAAAGAAGGAGTCTAATTATATTTATTTAACCAAAAACGTCAAATAAAAGCTATTTTTTAAGTTTCCACTATGATCTGAGATGGGATTAGATTTCATTCATTTTAATTTTAGAAGCAGACCAGTTGTTTGGTCTAAAACCTTGAAAGTTAAAACAAGCAGATTATTTTCCTATGAGTGAAAAAGCTTTAATTTAACAGCAGGAGCTGGTTCTGGACCTCCAGCTCTTTAGTGTTTTCACAGGTTTTACATGAATCTCAACAATTAAAATGTGCAACAAGACAAAATGTACAAAAAAGTGCTTTTTAACAATTATTCAGTTCTTAATATCGGTATGAAGATATTTACATCAGGTTAATTTTAGATTCAGACAGGAAAATCATGAGAAAATATTTAGTTTTCTTTAAAGCATCTGAAGATTATTAATTTGTTAAAATATTGTTTTAGCAGCAAGAACTTGATTGAATTATTTGGCTTTTTGTTACAATGAGGGGATAAGATGTGTCAAACTGGATTTTAGTTTCTGGGGAAACGTTGAGCTTTGGTCAGTATTTGAACTGAACTGTTTTTGTATCTTTGGTTCTGTCGTCAGCTGACCTGACGGTTTATTTTGATATAAATATTAAAGACGCTGCAGATATTTTGGTTTTAGTTCTGAGTCTGGAACTTCTCTCTCAGATTTCTCACGATGCTCCCCTGACTGCTCTCTGCCTTGGGTTCTGAGTTTGATCTGGTTTTCGGACCCTCGTCCTGCTCGGTACCGGGCCCTGCCGTCTTTCCAGGCTCAGTTTTGGTTCTGGCTTCCTCTCTTTGTTTGTATTCGTCGGACTCCTGATAGGCCCGGCAGCGGTCGATGACGGCCATGATGGAGATCTTCTCCCGGCTGGTCGGAGAGCGGATCTGGACGTAGCCGTCGTCGTCCTCTTTTCCTGTCGTTCTTTCAGGCTCTGGCAGTTTCTCCATGATGATGATCTTGTGCTCGGGGTCGCCGGACAGCGGCGCCTCAGCTGCGATGTAGTAGCCGTCGTGGCCGGCCTCGTCCTGCAGCCTCTGCAGCTCGCTCTTCTGTGCCCCGCTCAGCCGAGGGTCCAGAGAGTTGGCTCTGTGAAGCCGTTTGCTGCGTTCCTCCTGGCTGGCGTTTCGGCTCCTTCGGGGTTTGCGCGAAGACGCCGCTCCGGAGGCTTCGACGTCGAGGAGGAGGCTGGAGCCGCTGGAGTGCCTCCTCTGGCCGCCTTCGAACATCTTCTCTGGGATGGAGCGGCTCCTGCTCACCGGGTTCCTCTGGGCGCGCCCGCTGGAGTACTTGGACCGGAGTTCACGGACGTCGGGCCAGGTGAAGCCTTCGACGGGAGGAGATGGGCTGAGGGGGCTTCGAGAAGGAGCCCGGCCTGGAGAGACTCCCCTGGAGCTGTCGGCGACCGGAGACCGGTCTGCGGGGCTTAGAGGCAGACAGGGGTCCGGGTTATTAGAACCCAGCGGCAAAGTTAGGCTGGATTTACCTGCAAAAGACGAATTAAAGCATTAAAATAAAATAATGAGTTAAATCTTGTACGTTAGGATTAACCTTAAATAATCTCACCCACCTGAGTTCTCCTCCTCCAACACACAAGCCAAGCTCTTCTTAACGGGGGCGGTCTGGTTTCGCTGCTGGACCGTGGGTTTGGTGGTTTTGATCAGCTGACTGTACCGACGGGCCAGAGAGAGGACTTTGCTGTTCCCCTTGTCGGCGTCTTCCGTCTGTTTCGAGTCGTCTCCGGGTCTTTCGCCCTCGGCCTCCGCCCTCAGCTGGGCCACCCGGCGAACCGTGGCTTTGAGAACTGCGGCCTCCTCCCCGAAACACCTCAGGGTGTTCTTCACGCTTCCTGTCCGGCTGAAGCCTGCAGCTTTGGTTTTAGGGGGTGAAGGACTTGTGGAGTCCTCTGTGATGGTGCTGAGGTCAGAAGCTCCACTCTCGGGGTCAGAACTCTTGGTTGGGGTAAAAACGTCACTGGACTCACCAAACTCTCCATCGTTGGTGATCCGCTGCTCCATCTCCTGCCAGACCTTTATCATTTCAGATGAAGGTCTGAACTCTTCATCGTCAAACAGATTATCGTGCAGGCTTTGAGACCTGGACCTCTGCTGGTCCCCAGAGTCTGAGTTTAATTGATCGGACTTCAAAGAGTCCAACGAGAGACTAGAAGGTAGAGTATAATCTGCCGAGGGAGGATCCAGGGATGAAGATGCGGTGGAAGCAGTCGAGTTTGTTCGGACACTTTTCTCTTTGGGGATGCTGTTCAGTCGGCTGACTGAGCTCCTGACCAGACCCGTGGGGATGTAGGTCAGACTCTCCCTGCGCCGGATGCTGAAGGTGGCGTCCTGGTTTCCGGCGTTCTCGTAGTAGGTCTTGATTTTCCCAATAAGTAGCTGGTCCTGCTTGGACAGGGTGGAGTCCCGCCTTCGCCGGATGCTTCGGTCTGGATCGTAGATGCCGTCGTCTCGATTGGTGGGCAATGTGAGGTCCGTGTCATTGAAGGTCTCTGGGGGTTCTGAAGACACGCTGTTACGCCTCAGAGGCCGGTCCGCCGCCTCGGCGCTGAGGCTGAGGACGCTGCCCGTCCTGCTGGGTAGCCGAGGCGAAGCGCAGCTGATGGAGCGAGCGTCATCCTGAGCCAGGCTGCCTCTCTTGATGCTGTTGAAGTGCTGAGCGATGTCACCGGCCTTGTCCAGGACCGAGGACGGGAGGATGCTCGGGGATTCGGACTCCTCGTGGGTGTCCCTCTCATCCTCTGAGGACTCGCCGCTGCTCAAGGTCTTTGAGTCGGAATCTGTTGTGGCACAAGACGGTTCTGGATATTCCTCAGGCTTCAGATCTTCTGACTTCTGAGGCAACACAAAGAGGATAGAAGAGGCCGGATCAGAGGACAGTTCTGGTTCAGGATCTTCTGTCTTCTCTGGTGTTTTCGCTTGTGGAAGCTCGTCCGCCGTTTGCTGTATGACACAACAGCAGATCATTAATATGTTAGCAACAGATCATTTCAACTGTCTTCTTGTCTCTTGTTTCTGGTCTAAACCTAATTTTCTGGAGTTCTGCTCTGGTCAACATCATGTGTTACAGGTTATATTCAAGGCCGTCCACAAAAATAAAAGCTCCTGTGCTACACTTTGAAGTAAACATGGGCAGATTTAGAGCAGGTTTTCAAAATAGAAGCTCCTGTGCTACACTTTGAAGTAAACACGGGCAGATTTAGAGCAGGTTTTCAAAATAAAAGCTCATGTGCTAAACTTTGAAATAAACATGGGCAGATTTAGAGCAGGTTTTCAAAATAAAAGCTCCTGTGCTACACTTTGAAATGAACATGAGCAGATTTAGAGCAGGTTTTCAAAATAAAAGCTCCTGGGCTACTCTTTGATATAAACATGGGCAGATTTAGAGCAGGTTTTCAAAATAAAAGCTCCTGGGCTACTCTTTGATATAAACATGGGCAGATTTAGAGCAGATTTTCAAAATAAAAGCTCCTGTGCTACACATTCAAATACAGATGGGCAGATTTAGAGCAGGTTTTCAAAATAAAAGCTCATGTGCTACACTTTGAAATAAACATGGGCAGATTTAGAGGAGGTT
>JARVJO010000039.1:20573712-20620338 GCA_031762555.1 Cynodonichthys magdalenae
AAAGCTCCTGTGCTACACATTCAAATACAGATGGGCAGATTTAAAGCAGGTTTTCAAAATAAAAGCTCCTGGGCTACACTTTGAAATAAACATGGGCAGATTTAGAGCAGGTTTTCAAAATAAAAGCTCATGTGCTACACTTTGAAATAAACATGGGCAGATTAAGAGCAGGTTTTCAAAATAAAAGCTCCTGGGCTACAGTTTGAAATAAACATGGGCAGATTTAGAGCAGATTTTCAAAATAAAAGCTCCTGGGCTACACTTTGAAATAAACATGGGCAGATTTAGAGCAGATTTCCAAAATAAAAGCTCATGTGCTACACTTTAAAATAAACATGGGTGGATTTAGAGGTTTTCAAAATAAAAGCTCCTGTGCTACACATTCAAATACAGATGGGCAGATTTAAAGCAGGTTTTCAAAATAAAAGCTCCTGGGCTACTCTTTGAAATAAACATGGGTAGAATTAGAGAAGGTTTTCAAAATAAAAACTCATGTGCTACACTTTGAAATAAACATGGGCAGATTTAGAGCAGATTTCCAAAATAAAAGCTCCTGTGCTACACTTTGAAATAAACATGGGCAGATTTAGAGCAGGTTTTCAAAATAAAAGCTCCTGGGCTACAGTTTGAAATAAACATGGGCAGATTTAGAGCAGATTTCCGAAATAAAAGCTCATGTGCTACACTTTGAAATAAACATGGGTGGATTTAGAGCAGGTTTTCAAAATAAAAGCTCCTGTGCTACACATTCAAATACAGATGGGCAGATTTAAAGCAGGTTTTCAAAATAAAAGCTCCTGGGCTACACTTTGAAATAAACATGGGCAGATTTAGAGCAGGTTTTCAAAATAAAAGCTCATGTGCTACACTTTGAAATAAACATGGGCAGATTAAGAGCAGGTTTTCAAAATAAAAGCTCCTGGGCTACAGTTTGAAATAAACATGGGCAGATTTAGAGCAGATTTTCAAAATAAAAGCTCCTGGGCTACACTTTGAAATAAACATGGGCAGATTTAGAGCAGATTTCCAAAATAAAAGCTCATGTGCTACACTTTAAAATAAACATGGGTGGATTTAGAGGTTTTCAAAATAAAAGCTCCTGTGCTACACATTCAAATACAGATGGGCAGATTTAAAGCAGGTTTTCAAAATAAAAGCTCCTGGGCTACACTTTGAAATAAACATGGACAGATTTAGAGCAGATTTTCAAAACAAAATCTCCTGTGCTACACTTTGAAATAAACATGGGCAGATTTAAAGCAGGTTTTCAAAATAAAAGCTCCTGGGCTACACTTTGAAATAAACATGGACAGATTTAGAGCAGATTTTCAAAACAAAATCTCCTGTGCTACACTTTGAAATAAACATGGGCAGATTTAAAGCAGGTTTTCAAAATAAAAGCTCATGTGCTACACTTTAAAATAAACATGGGCGGATTTAGAGAAGGTTTTCAAAATAAAAGCTCCTGTGCTACACATTCAAATACAGATTGGCAGATTTAAAGCAGGTTTTCAAAATAAAAGCTCCTGGACTACACTTTGAAATAAACATGGGCAGATTTAGAGCAGATTTTCAAAATAAAAGCCTTTGTGCTACATTTTGAAATAAGGATGGGCATGTTTAGAGCAGGTTTTCAAAATAAAAGCTATTGTGCAAGCAGCTCTAGTGCTTCAGAATGAATGAAAACTAAATTAAGGTGAGTTTGAGAAGCTTGCAAAAATGAAAAAACTGTCCAACAGATAATAAGTTGACTGAGTAACAGAACTGATGGACCTGTTGTTTACCTGTTCAGGTGTTGGTTCAGATCCATTCAGCTTATTGCTTTCAGAAAGTTGTCCATTTTCTCTGTTAGAGGAGCTGCCACTTTGTTCTGTCTCCTTCAGTAAAGATAAATTAAAACAAGATGTTAAATAAAGAATAACTTCATTATAAACACTCAAAATGTAGGCTTTGTCTATACTATCAGCAAAATCAGGAAAAATAAGACATGAAGGCAAAACGTTCACTTTAAAGGGTCATTCCACTCAAAAGAATGATTAAAATCCAAGCCCCGAGGATGAGGAGTTATCTACAGAACTGGAAAGCATTCAGGCTGAGAATATGATATATTTAATTAAAAAAACTTTGACCATCTTTTTATTCTCAGCTGCTAGCAAAAGGCTTGTATAAAACATGAGAAGTGACAAAAAAGGTTCTCTTGCATGAAATGTCCCTTTAAACAGACAGAACTGATGAAAAACCAAACACAGCAAATAAAAGTTCAGTCTCAGAAACCTTCACATATTTTACAACCAAAATATAAAAATAAAACTGAAGTACAAAACTCAAATTCTTTGCTCAATCAAACCCTCCAGCAGCACTAAAGTCAGATCAAAGCTGAAGCTCCTTAAAACAAAAAGATCATTAAGCTGCATAAAACCATTAAAGCCATTTAAACTGGGTGTTAAACATATTAGAGGAACGGTTCTTGTTTGATCTCTTTGTGAGTTTCCCAGAAAAACCTAAAAACTTGTCATAGAAACAGAATTAGGTTTTAACTTTAAAGAAGCGTCAACCACAGCTATTAGTAAAATTAATTAAGGCCTTTGTGTTTAAAAATAAATGTATGTTTAAGTCCTTAAACTTGACCAGTTTATAGGAATAAATTTCCTTTTCTGGTGTTTTTCAACATTATTAACATGATCACCCGACATGCAGGCTGCCTGCTGTTAGTCCCACACAGAAACCCAAGCAGCAGGCTGGAGTTATCCGTTTAGTGCGTTACAGAGCTGCTGCAGCTGGAGCCGCCGGCTGGGGGGGTGCTGGAAGCAGGAAGCCTCACCGTCCCCGTGGAGGAAAGGAAGGCCTGGACGCTGTAGTGCCAGCAGGAGATGGCTGCCAGCATGGAGCTGGTGAAGTCCTCCACCTGCTCGCCCCCCAGCAGGAACTCATCCAGCTCCCCCGCCTCGTCCTCGCTGCACATCATCTGCTCCATCGTGTCCCCCCTGCTGCTGTGACCCTCCTCCTCCTCAGCCTCAGACTCTCCCAGCGTACTGCGGCTGAGGGTGGGCTGCAGCGGGAACCCCCCCGGTCCCACGGCCTGGCTGTCCGAGAGCTGCAGGGCGGCAGAAACTGCTCATCCTGCTTCTGTCTACGACTGTCTGCACCACATCTGTCCTGCATCACTCATGACATCGTGTGTTACAGAGACGGCGGTTCTTACCTCCAGATGTGCTGCGAGTTCAGCTGGAGGAGCAGCCGAAGAGGAGCAGCCGACGACGAGCAGCCGAAGAGGAGCAGCCGAAGAGGAGCAGCCGAGGAGGACCAGCCGATGACGAGCAGCCGAAGAGGAGCAGCCGAGGAGGAGCAGCCGACGACGAGCAGCCGAGGTGAGGGGTCATAAAAAACAGGACAATTTTAGCTTCAAGTAATGGTTTTACTGAACGTAGCTTTTAGCAACCAGTTTGCTAATTTTAGCTTTTAGCTACTGTTTTATTAAACAATAACTCATCTCACTTTAACAAACTGTTGTTTTCAGCTAAAATACACCTGAATGTTCCTCTTTAGCAGCCACAAAACCAAGTTGGATATTTTACCTTTGCTGTTCCTCATCAGTTGTTTGGTTGGTTCTGTAGAGGAAAAACAAACTTCTGTAAGAACACAAACTGGATCCATTATTAATAATGATCAATAATCAGGTGTGAGTGATTACCTGACTGTCTGCGGCCGTAACGAGCGTCTCGTGGAAATTCATCCGACACGGGTTTCTTCAGACGCTCAGGACTGTAACGGTACCTGGGAGGACCTGCAGGAAAACAACAATAATCAACGTTAACAACAATAATCAACAACTTCAACAGGTAAAAAACTAAAAGGTTTGTGCTCACAGATAGAATCCATCTCCAGAATGGCTTCTTTAGCCTGAAACAACAAGAAGCTTCTGTTATGAGTCTGTACTGGTGGTCCTGGTGGTCCTGCTGGAATCACTGACCTTCTGTGGGATGACGGCGTGGTGGTTTTCCAGAATGATGCGTTTGATGTGATGAGCCCAGAGCTTCTTCTCTTCCACCGTCTTCGCCTGAAACAAGAGAGGACAGGTGAGCGAGCAGCTGGAGACCGTCTCCATCGGCAGCTGATCGTCGGGCGGTCCGGTGCCGCTGGACCCACCTGGACCGTCTGAGGCTGTTTGGGGTGTTTGTAGTGGGTCACGCTGAAGCTCAGAGAGTCTTTGGCGCTCTCGATCAGCATCAGGGTGGAGCTCTGGAACCAAAACGTTCAAATTAAAATCAGGCCGGCGGCGGCTTCAGGCTGAAATCTGTTTCCTCACAGAGATGTGCGTCTTGTAGACGTAGTGTTCCTCGCGGCGTTTGGTGATGAGCAGCATGCGGTCAAACAGGAAGAGGGTCCTCTCGTGCTTGGCCCGCGGGACTTTGAAGGTTCCCTCCAGAACCAGTTCTCCAAATGTGCAGAGGTCCGGACCTTTCCAGTTCAGCAGCAGCGACTGGACCTCCTGCAGAGAGATGAACGTTCGTTTGTCATTACGACAAAAGAAACTCAATAATTAATTATTTAAAGAAATCATTATTGAAGGTTTCTGCTGCCGTTCAAATCTCTCAATTAAAAGATAAACAGCGCAGCGCGGCGTCAGCGACCTGCAGGCGGACGGCGTGCTCGTGTTTCCTCTTCATGTCATTGATGTACCAGGCCACGCCCGTCATGGTGTAGATGGCCTCCTCCACCACCTCGTACCCCTCCTCCTCAGGGTCAAAGTGCTTCGCGATCTCCTGCAAACGTCACCACCAAGAATGCAACGTCAACTCTAAACCCCTCAGTAGCACCGGAGACCGGAATGACGCACGCAGGTGGGCTACCTGTAGCAGCAGGTGGTACTTCAGAATCCTCTGAACAGGTTTCAGCAGGTACGAACCCAGAGGAAGTGAGCGCTTCAACGACGCCTGGCGGTCACGAAAAAACTTGGCCAGAGATTTGTTTCTCATGCACTCTGTCAGCGCCGCCACTGAGCTGAGACAGGTGGGGAAAAACGGACAGGTGTGGATAAAAAACACAACTTTAACGGGCGGGAACTCAAAATCTACTTGTGTTCACAGTTAGACATGCTGTCCTGCTAAAGAAAATAAAGCAAATATAGAAGTAAATCAAAATATATGAACATGTAAAATAAGTGTTTACAGGTGATAGCAACATGAAACAGGTGTGTAAAGCGTTATAACACATGGATAGATGTAAACGAGAAAAGAAAAGGTGTGAAAAAAATGGCTGCTTTTAGTGTGGGAATAAATGACCAATGATACTGAACATGTAACATGGAAAAAAGTTTGATGAATTTAATGAATCTATTTGGAGTGTGGCATAAATCAGGTGTAAAAAGCAGGTAAACCTCAGGTAGTCTGATAAAAAGTTACCCTACATTAAACAAGTTGAAGAGGATAAAGATCAGACATGAACAGGTGATATCACATGACACGATATGAGGGCCAAAATAAGACTAATGCTCAACCAACGGTTGCTAACCAGCCTATTCATGCTAATGCCAGCTTATCCGTGCTAGTCACTAGCCTCTCAAGTGCTAATGCTAGATTATCCATGCTAGTCGCTAGCTTCTCCAATGCCAACTCCAGTTTATCCGTGCTAGGCGCTAGCCTCTCTAATGCTAATGCAAGCTTGTCCATGCTAGTCGTTAGCCTCTTGAATGCTAACGCCAGCTTATCCGTGCTAGTTGCTAGCCTCTCCGATGCTAACACAAATGTATAGTCTCCTTCTCATGTGCCTCTCAGTTAGCTGGTCCAGCTGTTCAGTTAGCAGTGCTGGCCTATCATTAATCAGATCAACACCTGGTTAAGGAATATATATAGCCTCCTGCTACAACGATGTAGCAACTGCTGGTTGCACAATAGTCTAAATTTTGGCCCTCATACCGCTCCATAATATCAGGTGAGGACAAGGTGTGAACCAGTAGGAAGCAGGTGTTTTCAGGTGAAAAACAACATAAAATCATAAAACAGGACTTACTTTGGGTAGTTGGTGCAGTACTGGGTGTAGATTTCAAAGTAATGACTCTGAAACAGAAATATGAGGTCAAACAATAAAACTTTTTAAATTCATTTTAACGCGTTTGTTTGATTATTAAATTCTCACCTTCACAACAAAACACCTGGCGACGGCGACGGGATCGTTGTCACACATGTCGAGGTCCTGCAGCAGCTCGCTACGAACAGGAAGCAGTTACCACGGCAACGCCACAGAAACATCATCATGATTTTTAAGGTTTTAAACAAAGTAATTAAAGGACACACAGTAAAAGGAAGGAGGGGTTTCTAGAGTTCTCACCTGTTGAACTCATAAATGTCCTCGATGTTTCCAAACAGAGCGCAGACCTGCTCAGGATGGATGGACAGACTGGACTGATCGATGATGTGAGCCAGATAGTCCTGCAGGAAATGAGATGTCAGGAGAACAAGACTGGAAAAGCTGAAGCAAGAAATAAAACATGTTTGTGAGCACAAATGAATTCTGTTCTGTTTCTGTCTGTCCAGCAGGGGGCAGGCTGCATCATCAAGACCGGCTTATGGTCTGGATTTTAGACTCAGGTCCATGCTTTAGATCAGGGGTTAGCAATTCTGGTCCTCGAGGTCCGCAGCCCTGCATGTTTTACTTTTTTCTCTGCTCCAACACACCTGATTTGAATGGAAGAGATTCAGTGACTCAGGTGTGTTGGAGCAGAGATAAAAGTAAAACATGCAGGGCTGCGGACCTGGAGGACCAGGATTACTCATCCCTGCTTTAGATTAAAATAAGTTTTCTTTGTTTTAGGTTGTAGGTTCAGGTCTCTGGTCTTAGTTCAGGTATATTTGTTGGGTTCAGGTTACTGGTCTTGTTTCAGTCTCTGGTCTTGGTTCAGATATTTTTGTTTAGTTCAGGTCTCTGGTCCTGGCTCAGGCCTCTGGTCTTAGTTCAGGTCTCTGGTTCTGGTTTATATCTGTGGTCCTGAATTGGCTCTCTGGTCTGGGTTCCGGTCTCTGGTCCTGGTTTAGGTCTCTGGTCCTAGTTCAGGTCTCTAGTTTTGGTTCAGGTCTCTAGTCTTGGTTCAGGTCTCTGGTCCTGGTTCTAGTCCTGGTTCAGTTCCTAGTTCAGGTCTCTAGTTTTGGTTCAGGTCTCTAGACTTGGTTCAGGTCTCTGGTCCTGGTTCTAGTCCTTGTTCAGGTCTCTAGTCTTGGTTCAGGTCTCTGGTCCTGGTTCTAGTCCTGGTTCAGTTCCTAGTTCAGGTCTCTAGTTTTGGTTCAGGTCTCTAGATTTGGTTCAGGTCTCTGGTCCTGGTTCTAGTCCTTGTTCAGGTCTCTAGTCTTGGTTCAGGTCTCTAGTCTTGGTTCTAGTCCTGGTCCTGGTCTCAGTGGTTCTGACTCTTATATAACCAGGTAATCCGTATTAACCTGTTAATTATAGCTCCTGACGACAAACTGCTGCCGGTAAGGTCCTCCAACACCAGCAGCTGTTCTCCTTCTGTCCCCTGTCCCAAGTCCTATGTCCCACCTTCTGTCTTTGTCAAGTGTCTTTGTGTCCTGACCCAGAACCTGGGTCCACAGTCCCCAGTCCATCTGCTGTCCTCAGCACCTGTTGTGTAACTCTGAGGGTTCGGAGGCGGTCTCTGACTCACCTCTACGATCATCCGCAGGTCTCTGACGTACATCCTCTCCGACTCGATGATCTCCATGATGACGCGGTCCAGGTAGGTCAGCTGGGGGTTTGGCGCCATGGTGGCGCTGATGAAGGGCTGCCGGCGACTGGAGGCCCGGTTTGGCGTGCCCCCTTTATTTAGGTTGTTCTTATTGTGAACGAAGCTGCGACTCTTCGTCGAAGGCCGGGGGCTCGGCCCCTCAGAGTCAGCGGCGCCCTCTGCGGGGCTCAGGTTCTGGTTCTGGTTCGGGTCGACGTCGGAGGATCCCGCGGGGAGTTGAGGCTGAGCGGGGTAGTCGTCCCTGGAGGATCCGTAACCCGAGGACTGCGTGGAGATCAGGCTCACGGGGCGCCGGTCCGACGGCGGCAGGTCAGAGGCGTCGGAGGGCGAGGCGGATGGAGCGCGCTCATCGCCGCTGATGGAGGCGTTGGACAAACGAGGCGACTCTGATTGGAGGACAGAGAGATGATGTCATTAAACTAAACCCTCCATATTCAAGTCAACGAGCCATTAAGCTTTAACCAATCACATCACTGAAACTCAATCAGTTATCAACAAAAATCAACGCCTCCTCGCATTCTGATTGGCTCGTTGGCATCGACCAAACTCATTCCTCTGATTAGATTCAGATTCACGTTCATGCGTTCACACGGCGACGCCCCGATCAACAGGTGAGTGAACGTACCCCAGTCCTCTGAGGCTTTAGACAAATATCTGAGCAGCAGAGACACTGAAAGTCCACCTGAGACACAAAATACACACGGTGACGGTTAAAAACAGCTGAAACATGATCAAATGTATGATCATTTTAAACACAAAACAAGCTGAAGTTCAGCTGTGCTTTGATGCTAAAAGCTTTTTAAATCTAAAAATGATTTACAGCCATTATCAGATTTAAATATTTTTGTTAACAAAAACATTTAATGAAGTTTGAAGGCACCAAAGTTCAGGAATGGATCTTAAACAGTGAAGAGTCCGGTTTATGAGAAATAAGAATAAACTGCAGAATTTGCATTTCCTGTGAAAATGCTGAAAGATTTTTGCTGAATTGCTAAAAAAAATAAAAATAAAAACTATCTTAAAAATAGCTTTAAAACAAAATCTGAAATTAGTGCAAACAAAAAGAAAAAGCATATTAACAAATTATCAAAAAAGGAGGTGAATTTAGCTTAGATTAGCTTAAAAGTAGCTAAAACCACAAAAATAGCTGAAATTAGCAAAAAGCAGTTGGAAGTAGCATAAAAGCTTAAAAAAAACAAAAAAGTCTAAATTAACAAAGGAAAAGGTCTAAATGATATCTAAGAAAGCAGAACAAAAAGCTAAAATCAGCTAAATAGAAGCCAATGGAAGCTGAAATTAGCAAAAAGAAGTTAAAAAAATCAGAACTAAAACAAAAAAGTAAAAAGTTCAGTAAAGATTTATAAATATTTTAAAGGTTTTTAAAGAGGTTAAAAACAGCTCCATTCATTTTCAATGAGAAAAACATGGCAGAAAAAGCTAAATGTTTTAAAAAGGATATATTGCTGAAATACCAAAAGTCTTAGCTGTAATGTTCTGAAGTAGCTGAACGTTTTGAGGACGAAATTTATGAAATAACACAAAAACTGCGGAACAATATACGTGCCGAAAAACGTACAGAAAAAAAATCAATAGTGAGAATTACTTATAAATATTCATATGATAAAGTAAAGGTTTAACTCCAGCTGCACACCTGTCAGTTACACCTGTTGATCAGGAGCAGAGGATTATGGGTAACGTAGTGTTTATAAAGGTCCAAGAATAACAACAACAATAAACGTTGAGAATTAAACTCTGTAAGACGACTGCAGCTGTCCTCACAGACAGGTGTGTGGTACAGGTCACATGGTCTCAGGTGAGTCCACACCTTGTTTACTCAAAGAAAACAATCCTGTCTAAACATTCCTCTCAGCTCACCTGTTCAGGTGAGAGTATATATTATCATTTGCCTGCAGGTCAGCACAAAATAACAAACAACAAATAAAACATAGAATCTCTTCTTTAGAATTTCTCAGCAACACCACAAATCAGGTGGTCAGAGTCAGAACCACGATCCTCCAGAACCAGAACCAGAACCACGATCCTCCAGAACCAGAACCAGAGATTCAACAACAGAGAAAAAGCTGAATAAAGACAAACAGCTCAAATGTCAGCGGCTCATCGCTCTGCAAACAGAACAAACTGAAGTCAACCCTCCCAAACATCAGCTGTTTATCATTTCTATTGTTCTGAATTATTTTCACAAATCAGTCCTGACTTTAAAGTTTTAAACTAATAATAAAATTAGTAATAAACCTGCTTTCAAAATTATAGTTGGTTCCCTATGATAAAAAGATTTTCTGCACATTTTAATGTGAAATTGTACAAAAAGATTTTATGAACATAAATGCAGAGTTCAGTTTAGGTGTTGAGTGTTTGTGAGGAAAGCAAAGCTTTTAAAAACATATTTTCATAAATAAGCATTAATTTTCTAACAATCTTCATAAATGCTAATTAAGCTAATAAAAACTCACCAGCTACCAACGCTACAATCCTCTCACACATGGATTATTTTTTAAATTAAAGTAACAGTGAAAGAGCAGAAAACCTTTTCAACCTGAAAACTCTGGAGATTCTGTTTATTGTTTGTGTTTTTTAATGTTTACAGCTGATCTGCCCAGTAAAATCCATCAAACCGGGGGAGAAACTGCTGAATTAAAGCTTTACTGAAACTCTTAGATCTAAAATAACAAGAAGCTTCAATAATTCACTGGAGAATCCAACAGTTTGTGGGGTTTAGATGAAAAAAGTCCAGTTTTAGAAGCATTCAGATCAGAAGTCAGAGATCATAAAGTGTTCTCAGGAACAGAGCTTCACCTCCAGATGTTCTCCTGCTGGGGTCAGAACATTCAGACTGAAACTCTGACTGACCAGGAGCAGCAGGAGGAGCAGGAGGAGGAAGAGGAGGAGGAGGAGGAGGAGCAGGAGCAGGAGGAGGAGGAGGAGCAGCAGGAACAGTGTGTGTTTTTGAATGAAAACAGCTTTAAAGCAACACTCTGCTGTCCGTTAGCAGCCTGGCTTCTTGCCAGTCGACGAGGCGTTCACTGACCCTGCAGGAAGGAGGGGGCGGGGAGTTTATGGGGCTGATAAGGGAGGCGGTGAACCAGTCAGAGCTCAGAGTTTATTTTCAAACACCTGAAACCCTCAGAGCTGACCGTTACAGCTGACAGACACTGAACCACTTCAGAAAAACCACATCCAGACACCAGAAACCAGCAGAGTCTGAAGAACCGGACTCAGCTTGGATCAGAGTTTCTGTCATGTTCAGGTGTCTGATCGGTTCCAGAGACTGAAAACCTTCAGTTAACTTATCGTTTCAAGCTTCAAGCGTCCGCTTTGTTTTATTTTTAAAATCATCTAAACCCTGCAGCGACTCACCGAACCAGCGGCGCAGAAACACCCGTCTGAGCCGCCGCTCGTCCACGCCGCTCCTGAAGGAGATCCTCACCTCCTCTGAACATGAGCACCTGACCACAGCGACACCTCCTCCTCCTCCTGCTGGGCTGCGCCTCCTCTGGTACCCCATCAACTCCCCCGAAACGTCTCACTCAAAGGCTTAAAAGACAAGAATCCCTGTTCTCCTGCAGCTTCACAGACACCTGAACGCACCACATGTTCAGGACTTCAGCCTCAGAGATGAAGGTTCAGATCAGACTGAGGAAGAGGAGGAGGAGTTATAGAAGGAGGGGTTCAAAGGGGAGGAAGAGGAGGGAAAGAGGAAGTGGTCCTGGTTAAAGAATAAACCCAGTTCAGATTTAAAGCAGCTTCTGATGGAGCTGCAGAAACATCATCATCATCAGACGCTGAGTTTCCTTAGAGTCTTCACAGACTTGAACTGTAGGTTTGTTTGTTTGTTTGTTTGTTTGTTTGCTCAGTTTTATCTTGGGAAAGAGGAAATCTTTGTGTGGAGGTCAGGCTGCTGACCCCGGCCACAAGGTTTCTTTCAGTTTGTTACTTCATCCTTTCTGCAACGTTCAACACGTTTAAAAATCATTTTGCTCCACATCTGCAGCCAACAAAATTTAAAAGGATCAACGATTTAAGAGTTTAACACAAAGTTTAACCTGAATCTGGTTTAAGACGAGAAAAGAATGGCTGATTTTAGAGGATTAAACATCAACACTTCCCAACTTAACAAATATTCTGAGAGCAGATTTAAGATTTTTAAGAGTTTTTCTGGGATTTCTGTGTGGAGCTCAGTGAGCCAACAGGAAATAACTCTTTATGAGTTTCTTTCTTTTCAACATCATCATTTCTAATAAAATAACTTACAGAACCTCGTATAAAACAAACATAACTAATGATTTTATCAAACAAACAGAACTAAACACCACTGAGCTCAACTGCCTCAAAGCTGGACGAGAAATATTTTTTTTTTATATATTTTAAGACCTAAAATGAAAAGTTTTAACATATTTGGAATTTATGAAAGTTAAACCTTTTCAATCACTGGAAGTCATTACAGCTCAGTGATTGGTTTAATTAGTCGTCCAATGATTACCCTCTGAAGTTTAATTAAAATTCAGCCAATAGTTCATGAGATATTTTGCTAACAGACAGTTAAACAGAAAAACCCACTGGAGAAGTTTCATCAGTGGGGTCTGTCAGAAACATTTGATCTGCAGCCTCTTCCTCCTCTTCCTCCCTGCTGCTGTCACTTCCTGTCTGACCAACAGGAACCTCAGAACTCAGCAGGAGGACCGAGGAGGACGGGTCCACCACACAGAACCAGCTGGGGGGGGTGACATTCAACAGAAAGGTCAGAGATGAACCAGTTGCAGCAGCATCATGAGCTGCATCTGTTTGTGTCACAGAGCATCTCAGGAGGGGGGCGGGGCTTCACCCCAGCATAATGGCCGACTGTTCCGCGGGACACAACAGAGCTCTTTGACCTTCCTGAAGTGTCGTCATGAGGCGACGGCACAGAAACGCTGCGATCCTGCACCACGCTGACAACAAACAAACTTCCTGCTCCTCAGACCCACAGGCTGCGCTGACTGAAAACAAAAACATTCTTTAGATAAAGAACCTGTTTCACAAGATGATTTTAACATGTGAACATGAACGCCACACAGACAACTAAACCAGACTAACAACAAACATCTCATCTGATTGGTTCAAATATATTCATTTAAACATTAAACTTTAATAATAACAACCAGGCTACAATCATCTATAAAGGTCTAAAACAACAAAAAATAATCAATAAAAAGTTAAAAAACACCAGCACACATTACCACTTAGATAAATCAGAACAATGACTATTTTTTATTTTAAATCCTGTTGCTTTGATCTGAGATCAAATAAACTGAAACCCCCCCCTTACTTTAGTAAGAAGATCTAAACGAGCTAATAAAGCAGCTGATTGGCTGAAAACACTCTGAGTACAGGTATGTTTACAGAGTGATGAAATACTCAGGCATGTTCAAACGCCTCCACACACACTGCTGTTACACACACTGCTGTTACACAACATGTGTGTGTGTTGCTCAGTGCAGAGTCAGAGCTGCAGATCGTCAGATTCTTCTCGTCTAAAGGACTTCCTGTCAGTCTGACTGATCTGGGAGCAGCAGGTGAGTCACAGGCTGAAGCAGGTAAACAGAGGAGAGGAAGCCCCGCCCACTCTGAGGGGGGAGGATGAGGAGGATTAGCATCGAGGAGCCTCAGAGGTTCTTCGTGCCTCGAATGGCTCGCTCCGAGAACATTAACCCCTCGTTTCTCAGCAGGGGGAACTAACTATGTAGTTGTATGTGCGTGTGTGTGTTTGTGCGTGTGTGTTTGTGTGTGTGTTGGGGAGGAGGGGTTACCTCCTCCTCCCCTCATCTTCATCATTACATTGTCTTATAAAGTTTCATTCCTGGTCTCAGTTACGTAAAATTAAAGCAATGTTCTCACATCTGTGTGTGTGCGTGTTTTGTTTGTGTGTGTGTTTAATCCACACTAATGAGGATGAAGCTGTGAGTTAATCCAGCACGCAGAACCAACTTGAACAGATTAACACGACAACAAACACAACAACCTGAGTGGACTAATCAGCCCCTCTGTCACCCCCGACCCGAGCCCGACGACAAGGGGGGGGGGGGGGGGGGGACAGGGGTCCGTGCAAGTGAGCGAGCATGGCGCCTTCAACGTGATGGTCATGTGACCCGGAGAGGATAACAGAGTTTAATTACAGAGAGCGAGAGAGGACCTGTGGCCACTTCCTGCAGAAAAACAGTTACTACAGTTAGTACTACAGTACCACCGTTAGTACTACAGTACCACTGTAAGTACTACAGTACTACAGTTAGTACTACAGTACCACTGTAAGTACTACAGTACCACTGTTAGTACTACAGTACTACAGTTAGTCCTACAGCACCACTGTTAGTCCTACAGTACTACAGTTAGTCCTACAGCACCAGTTAGTACTACAGTACCACTGTTAGTCCTACAGTACTACAGTTAGTACTACAGTTAGTACTACAATACCACAGTTAGTACTACAGTACTACAGTTAGTACTACCCTACCACCAATAATACTACAGCACTCAGTCCTACAGTACTACTGTTAGTACTACAGTTAGTACTACAATACCACCGTTAGTACTACAGTACTACAGTTAGTACTACCGTACCACCAATAATACTACAGCACTTAGTCCTACAGTACCACTGTTAGTACTGCAGTACCACTGTTAATACTACAGTACTACTGTTAGTACTGCAGTACCACTATTAGTACTACAGTACTACAGTTAGTACTACAGCACTCAGTCCTACAGTACTACTGTTAGTACTACAGTACCACTGTTAGTACTACAGTACTACAGTTAGTACTACAGCACTCAGTCCTACAGTACTACTGTTAGTACTACAGTACCACTGTTAGTACTACAGTACTACAGTTAGTACTACAGCACTCAGTCCTACAGTACTACAGTTAGTACTACAGTACTGTAGTACTAACAGTGGTAGGCTAGCCGTGTAGCGATGTTAGCCCCACGCCACCAATACTTAGGGGAAAACTGCACTTCCTGTTTTTGTTTACTTAAGATCTGTCATTTGAACCTTAAACAAATGGTGGCTGTGGCGGAGTGGTTAGGTGAGTCGTCCTGGAACCGGAAGGTCACCGGTTCAATCCCCCATTCCAGCTGTCTCAGTCATTGTGTCCTTGGGCAAGACACTTTACCCGCCTTGCCCACTGATGGTGGTCAGAGGGTCCGGTGGCGCCGGTGCATGGCAGCCCCGCCTCTGTCAGTGCGCCCCAGGGCAGCTGTGGCTACAATGTAGCTTACCACCATCAGTGTGTGAATGTGTGAATGACTGTGAATGAATGAAATTTGACTCGGTAAAATAAGCTAATAAAAAAACTCCTCCCAAAATGAAGGAATCGTGCTGATGTATCGATGAACTGCCACAGAAAACAACAAGAAATTTAATCAGAAAGTAATTTTACAAAACGACGTCAACTCAAATCTGTAAATGTTTTGATCAAGTATTTATTAAAATTGATTTAAAGTAAATAATAATAATAATAATCTGCTTTAGTTTGAGTCGACTATAATCATTTTACTATTTTATATGAATAGGATGGAAAATAAATGTGTGGGTTATTAAATAAGTATTTTTAGACATGGAAGAATAAATATGTTTTGCAATTAAAACAATTGCAGTTGCTGTACAGTGGCCTGATGTATATGTGTTTTTTACAGTGGTTAGTGGTTTTATTTGATTTGAGCCTCTCCTGTACGGAGCTGCAGTCATGTGACAATTTCTCCATTGTTGGATCAATAAAGTTTTATTTTATCAGATATTAAAAACCTAAGATTGCTCAACATTTATTTCTGGTAACAAAACGTTGAGTTATTTCTTTAACTTTGCTTTCATTTATTTTAGAATCTTTGCACAAATCATGTCCACATGTGGATTTATGGTTTCCAATAGTTTTTAGTTTTACTTATTATATTTTTAAAAGGGTTAAATATAATTTGTTTTTCTGTTGCACAGTTACTATCTCTGAAACATCAGCAGCTGCTGTGATGCTGACACTTCTGATAAAATCTCCTGACAGTTAGCTTTATGTTGATACAAACATTATTTAAATACAGGTTATTTTAAGAACAAACTTCAAGGAAAGCCCTTGGGTCTGAAGAGGTTAAAGGTTAATATAACATGATTAAAGTGCAATCAGCCTCTGAGTCGTGTAGCGTTAGGAGGTGGAGTCGTGTTGGAACAAAAGCTTAAACTGAGCAGAGAAAACGATGCAAACTGAAAAATACGACAGATTTTAATCAGATTTCCTCTGCAGAGCAAACAGAACCAGCAAAGATCAGTTTAAGCTTAAAAAAAACACCCTGCGTTGCCATGGTGACGGCAATGCTAGAGCGGCGTTACAGCACCTGAGTTATATAACAGAGTCCATCGTTCCCATGGCGATTAGGAGAGATGAGATTAGCTTCAAACGCAGAAACGATCAGATTATTAAAAATCTGAATAATAATCTGTAACAGATTCATTCAGAGCTGAGAGCAGAAACTGTGACCCACTCCTGCTTCCACTCATCCCATCAGAACAGAACCAGCTGATCCAGTCACACAGACACCTCTTCAGAACCAGCAGAACCCAGTTCACCTGCAGGAGCTCCAGTCCTGAAAACACCTGCAGTTTCAGCTGAAGCTGGAGAAAAACACGAACCTACCTGAAGAAGAGAACCAGAACCAAAACCAGAACCGTTCAGCTCTGACCTTCCTCCAATCTGTTCAGTCTAACAGAACACACCTGCTGCCCTGACAGAAGGGGGAGGGGCCTAATCCAATTAGCCTCCAAGCAACTGGCAGAGCGAGACGCCACCTCCTGGATTTTACACAACCTGGACCCAAACCGAGTTTAGCCTGAGCGCTAACACACTATTACTTTTTTAAGATTTCAAATCTGGATTTACAACTAAAACTAATCTGAAAATGTTATTTTTAAAAGTTCTAATCCAGAGCAAAGTGTTCCAACATGAAGCTGCAGGTGATAAGAAGTGGTGGGCGGGGCCACCACCCCACCAGGTAACAGGAATGGACCTGCTCTGAACCAAAACACAGGCAGGGTTTAAAGACTGTCGATGAAGAGGAGGAGGAGTTTCTTACCTTCACTCATTGGGTCGTGAGAGGCGGAGCTTCGAGTTCCTTCAGGCATCACCTGTCTCCCATAAAGACACAGAAGGGATGTATGAGGACCTGAAAGAAGACGATGAAGACCTTGTGGTCACTTATCACGAAGCATCTCCAGTAAACACAAACAGCAGCGTCTGTGGGAATCTACAGGTGAAGCAGGTGAGTGGGGTCACGTGACCAGCTTCGTCCGCACTTTAATGATGGAGGCACAACAGGACACCAGGGACCAAGATGAGGACGAAGAACTGGATGGACAGCCTCAGAAATGCTTCTTTTTCCATCACAACAATGGATTTCCTGACGTTTATCTGTGGAAACCTTTTAGGTTTACCCAAACCTTCCTCATCATCTGCATATTTAGTCCATCAGAAATAAACAAGACGGTGTTTTATATCACATTTTTCTGTTGACAAACCACGTGACTGTGGTTCTATTTACAGTTCAGGCTAGAGTGTGAGGTGCCTCAATGAAAAACCTGTTCCAGGTATGGTTTCCATGGCAACGTCTATTAGAATCCTGACTTGAAACAGCAGGATGAGTCTATACTCAGATAAGAATATTATTAATTTGAGCAACATTTTCACGAGATTCTATTTATTTCGTTTTTGCAAGTCAGTTTGATTTTTTCTGAGTAAAAACATCTGGCTTCACTACACCACACTTCGGTTTAAAACTCCGTCTTTTATGATATTTCGGCTTCTCTGCAGCGACACCTACATCATCACGCTTCTTCTTGTGAAGTGTCTGAAACAACTTTACACTAGTTTGTTTTCGGCTCTGTACATGTTAATAAACAGCTGGCCGTTTTTATAAAAACAGCTGTTTCAAAAGCTGTTCTGCTGTTTATTTCTCGCCTAGTCGGTAAGGGGTGGGTAGCGCCAACAGAGAAGTAAAAAAGTAAAATTTACAACAATTTAAATCTAGGTTTTGTTTAAAACGCAGGCCGAACTCAAGGCGAACTATTCTCAAATACAAAGACCCCAAGTTTTTTTATATAAGTTGCATAGACGTCAAGACACAACACGTAAACCCTAAATGACACAAGTCTCAATGGAAGTTTGCACTGCAGCATCCACCCGCGCTGGATCCGCTCCGGCACGAGCTCCAACTTTCCCAGATTCCGTTAAACTTTGAAGTCTGATGAGATGGAACCGAACAGAACCATCTGGTTCTGACTTTGATTCTAATTTGTAATAAGAGCTCAGAGTAATAGTTAAGCGGGTCAAATACTTCCGTGTGTCAGAGCAGAGGGGGTGAGGGGTGGGGGGATACGGATCCATCCGTGACATCCAGCCGGGAAGAAAAGACGCACCCCCCCGTGAAGCACGGACGGACCGACACCAAGACTCGGGTCGTGAAGGAGAACGTGTGAACTCACCTGTGTGTAGGTTTTTGTCCAGTCCGAGATAAACCCCTCGACACGCCGCTGCGGGTTAAAAACTCAAACTAAACTCTGTTTCCTCAAACTCGGACTGCACCGTTCGCTCCACTGCGCATGCGCACGGTTTAAAAATCTGGCACATTTGCCAAAAGACAATTTCAGTGAAATTAACAACTTTAAATTCTGAGTTTATTTAAAGACGAGGACCAGAAGAGTTTAGTTGTTAAAAACATAAATATATTTAATGTAATATTCAGGGTTTTTTTTTTAAATCAAAGTTTAAATATTGTAGTATCAAATGTGGCCACTAGAGGGCGGCAGATCTCCAGATCACTAAAATTTAGTTCCTGGAAAAAAGTTCACGATTTTATTACTTTAGTTACTTGTAATTATTTTTCTATTCGAAATTTTTTATATCAGAAATATCTTCACATTGATATTGTAATTTTAGCTGTTGCCAGAACACCCATCTTATTTAATACGTTTAAAGTTCTTTTGAGATCAGTTTGTTTATATGTTCCAATGTGCCTCACCTAAACCTTAACATATTTGAAGTGTTTCTCAATCTGTGATGTCCAAAACATAAAATCTGTTTATGACTCATAATGTAGGGAGAGGCCGTAACCTGAATGCATTCTGCTGCAGATTTTGTTGCACCAAAAAAACGATTCATTTTCAGAATTTACACGTTTGATTTAATCACCTGTCTTCTGCTAATAGAAACAAAGAAACATATTTTAAAAATTCAAACATCAATTGTATTTTGTTCTTCCGGTTCTGCAGAAGTCACAGGGTTTTACTGAAGCAGTCGGTAAACAGAAAGTTGCACAACACATTTTCATCAGATGAGGGACAAGTTTCAGCCTGTCAGAGGACAAACATGCACCAAAACTGTTTCACTGCTGAGTCCTTTCAAAATAAAATGCTACACCTGAAACCCTCCCCCGTGAAGAAACTGTGAACTGTTGAAAGACTGAAGTCTGAGCAACATAATAAAAGATTTGAACTTTGTGCAATGAACTGATCCAGTTAAAGTGAACTTTACAAACTGACATTAAGAAGTGAAGATTACAGTGCTGGTCTTCTTTACTGTTGTAATAAATCCCTTTCTGTTTTAATAAATTTAAAGTTTCCTATTTAAAATAAATTATAAATATATATTTGAAATTACAAGCTTGACAACTGTCCTGGTTTCCATCTAGATTTATTAGAGCATTAAAAACGAGCCAGCAGAGGTCATTAAAAACACACTTGACTTTAATATTTACAGACACAAAGTGCTATCATACTAAATAAACCTGAGACCCAAACACTGATTCATAAATATATTCAACAAGGATAAATTCAAAAATAAGACAAACCCGCAAAAAAACATTTTCTGCAGCTGATTCTGATCAATTATTTCTTTATTTAAAAAGTTTTTCCTGATTATTTCTTGTATTTGTTTTATTCTATTTCACTGGAAACAACATCTGACATTAACTGAACACTACTGAGGTAAAAACAACATGAAAATGAAAAAAAAAAAAAGGATGAAAACAACAAAACCTGAAATATTTATGGGCTAAAAGCACAGATGTGTCTGGCCTCGGAGGAAATGACATCACAGAGGTTTAGTGGTGCTGTTGTACACCAGCGTGTCCTGCTCCGACTGCTCCACTTGACCCGGGGCCGCCGCCGCGGCCCTGAGGGTCCGGGTCCGGTTCCTGCGCGACCGCAGGAAGCAGTAGCCCAGGATGGCCAGCGCCGCCAAGATGGTGACGGACAGAACCACAGCCAGAGCTGTGGAGTCTGAGGAGGAAACGGAGAGGACAGGTCACTTCCTGTCAGACTGATCTCAGTACCAGTACTACAGTACTTCTACAGTACTGTAGTACTGAGATACTGCACTGGGAAGGGTTAAGTATGGTGGAACAACAGGAAAAAAAGTCTGCTTCAGTACTGAGAACCAACAGAATGGTTTCATTTAAACCCAAATGACATTTTTCTGATGCATTTTAAATTTAGTACTGAGGTGACAAATATTTATGTTTGTTTAAAAAGAAATGATAAAAATTTACTTGCATATTTTTCATTATTTAGCTCACATTTTCTACTAACATTTTGTTATTTAGCTCACTGTTCTTACATTTAGCTAATTGTTTACTAAATGTTAAATTTAAATGTAAAAAAATATATTAAATCCTAAATCTAAATTTTTAAATCTAAATATTTAAACCTTAAATGTTGAAGTTAAATGCTGAACTTCCCATTTAGGTATTTTGGAATGGAGTGCAGTCTTTGTTGATGGTGCTCGGCTCATGTTATGATGTCATCATCCTGAGACAATAGCAACATCTAGCGCTCCAATGCAGCTAAAGCTTCCCTACAAGAAATCAAACTTGTAGTTTGGCTGGAGTCCGAGCTGCACTTCAAAGTGCTGGACCACAAGGACCACCCATGTTGTTTTTTTATGAACACATTTTGAACTTAGATTTTAAACATTTTCTTTAGCAGCGTTAGAAGCAGCTAGCGGTGGCTAGAAGCGGCCACTGTTCGTCTGACGCTAACTTCTGCTAACGCTTCTAACACAGCTAAAAAAAAAATAATTAAAATCTAAATTCAAAATGTGTTCGATGTCTTGTAGGGAAGCTTTAGCTGCATTGAAGCTAGCAGCTGCTATTGTCTCAGGATGATGACATCATAACATGAGCCGAGCACCAACAGCACATAATGCGTTCCATTCAAAATACCTAAATGTGAAGTTCAACATTTAATCTTTACATCTAGATTTAAACATTTAGATTTAGGATTTAATATTTAAATACATTTTTAACATTTAAATTGAACATTTAGTAAAACATTAGCTAAATGTAAGAACAGTGAGCTAAATAATGAAAAATGTGTTAGTGAAATTTTCTAACATTACATTAACACTTGGTGGCAGTGTTTAAATTCACATAATTCATTTGATTCTCAGAAGTCTGAAGCTCAAACTTGCTGACTCATCAAAACGCATAATAAATAATGATTCTGTAAAATATTTCAGTACTTGATTTAGCTTCATCCTCTTTATCGGTCTCTAAACGGCCAAATAGCCCTCTGGAAAACACGTTTTCCTCTGCAGACAAACAAAAACAAACAAAGTTTATTATGATGTTGTGGGTTTTCAGCATTATTAGAATGATTACCATTTAATAAATGACTTATTGGTAAACATGAGGTGGAATTACGTACTCGTCACTCCGTCACATGTCTCCCTGCAGACCCCGACCTCCTCAAAGTTGTTCCCGTTGTCGTCGCAGCCGCCGTACGTGAACTCGTAACACTTTGTGTCCAGAGGGTCGTAGTACCACCGGGGAAAGTGCGCCCGGCACGGACCGGTGTGGGGCGGCTGCGTGCACCGGACTGAGGGGGGAAAACGGAGGGAAGAGGGGGATCAGGGTAAAGCTTGGTTACCATGGCGACCTGAGGCGACACTGACCTTTGCTCTCGCTCACGTTGATCCTCAGCAGCTGGCCGAAGGTTTGGCTCACTGAGGAGGAGGAAGATAAGTTTGAGGATTGAATTTAGGGTTTCACTTCATCTGAGATTATTATTTCCTGCAATGATGTCATTGTTGTGTTAATTCGTGCAGCAACACGTTGTGTGTCTGTGTGCGTTTCTTACATGTTGTGCATCTGCTCTCATCAGAGCCGTCGTCGCACTGCTTCACCCCGTCACACTCCAGACTCCAGTCCAGACAGCAGGTACCATCACAGGTCAGCTGGTCAGGGCGGCACGGCGAGCCGTCACACACCTCTGTTCTCACACACACACACACACACACACACACACACACACTTATCCACCTGACCAGGTGACACACTGAAATCAGAAACATGTTGCAGAACTCACTTGTATGAGGAAGGATAAATCTCTCTGACCCCACTGTGGATAAAAACACACAAGCATCATTAGCAGCTGGTGTGTGTGCGTGTGTGTGTGTGTGTGTGTGTGTGTGTGTGTGTGTGTTTTGTTTGCATGTGTTACCTGTCACTCCTTTGCAGGCGGACGTACACTCGTCATAAGACAGGAAGTTGTTCTTGTTGGGCTTACAGCCTCCAAACGTGAACATCTCACAGCTGCCCTTCGTCACGTTGTAACGCCAGCGAGGAAAGGCCGCCCGACATGGGCCCACCTTCAGCGGCGCCGTACAGTACACTGAGGGGAGGACAGATGCGTGACATCACTTCCTGTTACCTGTGACACTAACAGCAGGGTGTGTGGGAGTTTTACAGGGAGTGACGCAGTGTTGACACAGTTAAACTGAGGTGACAGGTCGTGTTTGCACAGTTTTAACAACCTGAGCTGGGCTCAGCTACAGAACCGAGCCCGATCAGAACCGAGCTGATCAGAACCGGGATCAATGATTCATAAATAAAATCAATCATTTGACAAGTCTTGACTCCTTTCAGCACATTTAAGTTAACACAAACGTCAAGACAACAAAGTTTATCTCACAGAACAGGTCTCTGCTGTGTGTGTGTGTTTGTGTTCTTGTTTATGTGATGTCATAAGTTTTTACCAGCAAACTGGGTACATTTTTGGGAAGTGAGGACATTTTCCAAGTCCTCACTTTTTTTAACAATTATTTTACTGTGATCTACTAGTTGGGTTAAGAGGTATGGTGAGGAACAGACCAGCAATTAGTGTTAGGGTTATGTCTGGGTTAGGCAGAAATACAGTTACAAAAATGAATGGAAGTCAATACAAAGTCCTCAGTTTGATGAAAGTACAAGAATGTGTGTGTGTAAAACCAGTCAGACCAGTAGATGAGTAAAGGTGTGGATCATCAGTGTAAGAACACAGAAATTCAACAGAACAAATCAGTCAGTTTTCTTTTTCCTTTTTAAATTCAAATGTGAGTGAAACTTGTCTGTTATTCAGTCCTGGGAAAATTAAAGTTCCTCTTTCTGCTCCACACTTCTATAAATCATGATGTAATAAACTGATCTAGTCTTCATGTTTAAGATGTATTTAAGTCTAAAAACAACAGACAGCTCAATCAGTATTTAACAAAGAAAAACTGGTTCCAGACCCTGATCCACCACTTTGTAGACCCTGCTTTACATAAAGACCTCTCACTGGTCCTCTGTAGAGCTGTGTCAGTCTCTCACTTTTAACCCACTCTTATTTCCAACATTTGATAAGAAACTAACTGAATGAACGGCACTTTTTACAGGATTATAAACAATCTGTTAAAAAGTTGATAATATAAGATGTCAGTTAAAATAAAATAAATCATCAACAAGCTGCCAGGAAAAGTGAGGTTTGCTTTTTAGTACAACAGATAAATAAACCTTAAATTACCCCCCCACACACACACACCCACACACCCCTCCACCATGCGGCCTACATTTCCCATGAGCACTTACAGCTGGACTGCTCCGGGCTGAGGACCAGGACGGTGACTTTGCTGCTGGAGGACAGTCTGTGGGAGTCGGTGACGGTCAGCTGGAAGACGTACGAGCTCGGCTGCAGGTTGGAGAGCCTCGCCTGGTCAGGTAGTTCTGTGTTCTGCAGAATCCCAGTAAAAACACACAAGTTTAATGTTGAAACATCTGTGTTTACAGAAGAACTTACCTGAGCTCACACCTGATCAGAAACAAGATGTCAGAGCTTATTCTGAAATCACTGACCAGGATGGAAAAAAACAACTAAAACCACTAAATCACTTTCAGGAAACATTTTGCAGGTAGAGACCTGAGTAAAGCCCCGCCCCTTCCTGTGTTACCTCTATCAAGATGCCGGGGTCTCCGCTCTGCATCGTCCAGTCGTATTTGGTGATTTTTCCGCCGTGCAGCGCCAGACTCTCGCTGCCGTTGAGCAACACAGTCTCACCTGGCTGGACGACGACGTCACGGCCGGTAATGGCGATGGGCGGAGCCTTCTTACCTGGACACATGCAGTGACATCATAAGGACTGAGCTGGTGCAGGTTGAAGTTTATCGCCTTTATTTTAATTTCTGATCCCAGTGAAGTGAAAACCAGATTTTCTAGTTCCTGGGTGTTTATTCAAAAGATTTCTTCTTTCTAAGCAGTCTGATAATCTGACTACAAATAAACAAAATGATGGCATCCAAACAAACACGAAATTTGGCCTTTATTTTGAAAAACAGGAAACGGTGAAGATGCTTCGACCACTTTTGTTAGAACTCATGAGTTAAACACCAAAACTAATGTCACCGCACCCAGCAGTGGGACACTTCACTTCATTTTAACTGTAAATGGTAAAAGAAGCCTGAGATATGGAAAGCCAAGAGGGACAAAAACACAGTCACATGATGTTGATGCACTTTTCACATATTTGCATAAAAAAAGTTTGATCTTTCTCAACACAATAAAGATCAACCAACAAGGTTAAAGCACTAATTTTCCACGTCAACATATCTGTCACCAGTTTCACCTTCTCAGTTTGAACCTCGTTACGTCTTATTGATCATTACGATAAAAGGCTAAACCACAAAAATTATGGTTTTCCATAATTAAAGAGTCTGCAGACGTGTTTCTATACAAATCAACTAAAACATTTATGTCAAATGTTACAAAAGTTTAAATTAAATCCAGCTTCTTCTAGTGTTAATGCTGCTGTGTGCTGGTGATATTTTCTCTGTAGCGACACCTACAGCTCAGATTAAGAACTGCGGTGAGCAGTTTAAACTAGATTTTATGTTTGTGTTAATTCTCATGTAAGGACCAAACATCAAAGTTGGCGCACATCATTATAGCTGTAGCAAACATGTTTTTATGTTAATCCTCAACATGTTGGTTAAACCGCATGTTCAAACTGCAGCCCTTGTTTTTATTATAACTTCAAACAACCAAACCACGTCGTCATAACTAACCTGGTCCAACGTGCTGCAATAAACTGAAATATTAGTTTTAAAATGCAAAAATAACAGTGATGACAGTTTTACACCAGATAGGTCATTTCTAAAACCCTGGTTAGCCGATGGACTTGCAGAAAATTTGACATATACTTGAGCAGCAAAAGCTCATGCGACATTTCATAAAATAAAATTTGAGTTTTTGTGGTCTTATAAAGTCTGCAAATCTAGATGTGTGCTTAAATCTATAAATGTGTTACTTGTATTTTATGTTTAATTCTAATATAATTCAAAGATAAAGTAAATACTGTGAGTCAAGACTATCTGCACTACAGCCCTTTTATATAGTTGGACCAATGGTTGGAAAGTCTACATGGAAATATAGTGTTTCTACATAAAACAGGAGAATACAACCTAGTAGCAGGACATCTGCTGGTGGGCCAATTTTGACCATCTTTACTTTAAATATTGGTTCTTTGTTAAATTATCCAAAAACTGAATTATTTTGTCATGATTTGAGGACATGTGGCTCCAGTTTGGACAACAAAGTCTGGTTGTTTGGATGAGAATAAACAAACAAACTGATTTTATAATTCATAGAAACTATTTCTCCTGTCTGAGTTCCTGAAGTTTCAGCCTGAGGGAAGAAACTGCTCCACGTTCTGGGTCTCACCTGGTCCCTGCAGGTACCTCTGGAACACCGCCGACCTGATGAAGATCTTGTACCCGTCCTGGTTGACGAACCGGCACACGAACCGGTTCTTGTGGACGCAGTCGAACAGGACGCAGACGTGCGTCTTTTCCACCGCGTCGAGGGCGCGCGGCTCCAGCAGCGCCAGGTTGCAGCGGGGGTCCTGGCAGCACAGCTGTTCGCAGTCCGTGGGCTCGAGAACGTCTTGCGTGGCCAGCAGCGCCGCGCCCACCTTCACAGATTCCACTGCGTCCAGCACGAAGTTGTCCACACTCTCCCACTTGCTCCCGCAGTCTGAGGCCCCGCCGAGCCGCGGGACCGAGAGGAAGAGGAGGAGGGTGAGAGAGGAGGAAGGGCAGAGCGGGGACATTTTCACACTTTTGTTACCCTGATTGTCCGAACAGAGTCACGGTCCGCTGCGTCCTGACCCACCCGGTCCACTTCGGTCCGCGAGGAAAGAAAAGTCTGAGCTCAGGTCTGGGCCGCTCCTTAGTGCGCGCTGCTCAGGTGTGTCTCACCTGCTCGGGAAGAGTGACAAACGAATGAAGCGTAGCGCACGCGCCTGTGACGTCACTCAGGTGCGGCCCGGCCTGAAGATAAAAGCGAACAGGTTCAGTTTCATGCTGTCTAATAAACAATTATGTTTTATTTAAACGTGTTTCTCTAAAAATAACAAATATGATTAAACTAGATTTACAAAATAAATGTTTAGACATAAGAGGATAAATGGATTTGATTTGACTAAAAAAAACATTTATTCCAGGCATTTATATGAAATCCTGTTTAACCTCTTGAGTATTTGGAAATAACTATTCTAAATGACACAATAAACATCTATTGTATGAGTTGCACCACTGCTCTGATTGGATGCAGGTTTATTCAGATGTTTGCTGAAAAATGCAATAAAAACGTAAAACTATCCTAAATCTGGAGATGTTTATCTCAGATCCACTGGATTCTGTTTAACCTGCTTTCATGCAGGCGTGAACAGGTGGAACGTGTTTGTATAATATAAATCTGTCAATAAACATAAAGGAACTTTAAAGATCTTTTGACCGGTGTCCCCAAAATAACACTTTTAGCAAAGCTCTTGACTCTGTCTTTAAGGTGAAACACTGAATTAGTTAGGTATATTCAAATGTCAAAATACATTAATAATAAAAATGTTTCAGATTTTATTTAATATTATAAGAAAAATAAGAAAACATGTCATAATCCAACATGCAGTTCTTTGTATGGCCGCAGGGGGCGCTGCAGCGCCGCCTCACCCTGATGATCTGAAGCGCCACCGGAAGTTTAGTTTATCCCAGCTGCCGCAGCTGAGCGGGCTGTTTGAACCTTGTTTTCGAGTTCGTTTCTGGTGAGTCAAACAAAGCTTCTGATTAATTTTGAATACTTTAAAATAAGCAGGGCGCGATAATTCTTTTTCTTCACCCCGACTGCTTGTCGAGACTTCAGAATCACCCACGGTTCGTAAAAGAAAAGTCGATAAACAGCGTGACACTTTCACTTACCGTTGTTTTGATAAAATAAATTGTTTTCAGTTGTGATTTATTTTGAAAAGATCACTCAAAATGCTGTACAATTTAACACGATTCATTCTAAAGTAAAAATACAGTTAAAAGTAGTAAAACACGCTGTCACTAGCTAAAATTATCAGATTAACGCTAGCTAAAAGTGTCAAAAGGCTAGTATACAGAGATACAACAAGCTATGTCATCTGGAGGTGATTTACCTGTGCTGTTCTAGATGGAACAAAAGTCAATCATAATGATAATTATTTACTAATGAGTGATTGTTTATTGTCTGGGGCAGGGATGGAGGACAAGCTGGAACAGTCTACCTGTAGTCAGTAAGTAATAAAAAATTATAAAATATATATTATACATTATAATTCAATGAAGTGTATGGATTACAGTAATCAACTTTTTTATATTCAAGAATCAAAAACCCATTTCATCAGTATTCCTGATGGCTGCAGGTCAGGCTATCAGAGCAAGACGACTGTGAGTGGAGGGGCGTGGCCTAACGATGGGGGCGTGACAAACTTGTGGAGCTCGTTCTGTAAGGATGTGCTGATGAGCGGAGGAGAGGAGCTGAGCTACGATGAGCTGCGAGCAGAAAGATACAAGCAGAAAAAGATGGAAGGTGTGTTCACTGACCGTGGGATATTTACTGTCCTCTGTGTGTTTACCGATGCCTTCTCTCGCTGCGGGATGTTCACTGACCTCAGTAAAGGAAACTTTAGTTCAGGTCGTTTGTCTGAGTTAGTCAAATGTTTTGTTTGTTTCCTCCAGAGAAGATAAGACATCTGAAGGAGGAAGAGGACCGGCTGAGTCAGCAGCTGGAGGAGAAGAGGCGGCTCTTGAAGCTCATAGCCAATCAAGAGGTATCAGTGACGTACTGGTTCTGATTCAGATCCTTGGTGGTACCACTGAGCCCTTATCATGAGTGCTGGTGGACTCCTCTGTCTCTCTGTCATCTCAGGTCCTGGGCTCCGGTGAACCTAACACCACCGCTTCCTTCCAAATATATGATGAGTCAGCTCCTGCAAAGCCTGCTGGGTAATGGATCGGTGCACACGCTGACTTCTCCGTCAGAACCAGAATCCACAGATCTCACTGTGTGGCTTTCATCCAGCAGGAACTCTGAGGTGTCTTCAGATGAGCTGATGGACAACGTCTTCCTGCATCCTGAGGAGAGAGGACTCAGCATGAAGATCCAGTTTCCTCCACAGGCAGGTGAGAGAATCATGAACAGAACCATCATTTCTGTTCGGATCACATTTAGGACCTGAGTCCAAATAAAGAAACTTAACTGAGCTGGACCAGTTGAGTTTAGAATCGGTTTTGATTCTGTAGTTTTGTGTTTTTTTTTTAAGTCAATCTTTAGTCTGGACTCAGTTTAGCTTTGATGCTAACTGTAGCTCCTGTCCTGCTAACTAAGGATTCACTGTGTCATTAGCTGATCTCTCAGGGTTTACCTTCTAAATTTGTGACCCGCCTCAGATCAGCAGGATGGTACCACAGAAGACCTCCAGACTCAGCCGGGCTACCAGGGAGCCGTCTCCAAAACCGGAAAGGTTCTGAGTCCCATCGAGGAGGCCAGCAGGGAGGCTGGATCCATGAACTCTCAGTCAAGTGAAAACTGTAGTCTGAACCAGAACCAGAACCAGCTGGATCAGGGCCAGGAGGAGCTGGATCACACTGCTGCTTCTTGTATGGAGACTTTATTTCAATTCCAAACAGGATATTCAAACCAAAAGTATTAAACTGATGCATAAATTTAACTGAAGATTATTTATACAGAAAAATGGATGGATGAACAGATGGATGGTTGGATGAACAGATGGATGGTTGGATGAACAGATGGATGGTTGGATGAACAGATGGATGGATGGATGAATGGATGAACAGATGGATAATTGGATGAACAGATGGATAATTGGATGAACAGATGGATAGATGGATGAATGGATGAACAGATGGATGGTTGGATGAACAGATGGATGGATGGATGAACAGATGGATAGATGGATGAATGGATGAACAGATGGATGGTTGGATGAACAGATGGATGGTTGGATGAACAGATGGATAATTGGATGAACAGATGGATAATTGGATGAACAGATGGATAGATGGATGGTTGGATGAACAGATGGATGGTTGGATGAACAGATGGATGGTTGGATGAACAGATGGATGGATGAACAGATGGTTGGATGAACAGATGGATGATTGGATGAACAGATGGATGGATGAACAGATGGATAGATGATGAATGGATGAACAGATGGATAATTGGATGAACAGATGGATGGATGAACAGATGGATAGATGGATGAATGGATGAACAGATGGATGGTTGGATCACCAGATGGATGGATGAACAGATGGATGGATGGACAGATGGATGGTTGGATGAACAGATGGATGGTTGGATGAACAGATGGATGGTTGGATGAACAGATGGATGGATGAACAGATGGATAGATGGATGAATGGATGAACAGATGGATGGTTGGATGAACAGCTGGATGGATGAACAGATGGTTGGTTGGATGAACAGATGGTTGGATAGATGAACAGATGGATAGTTGGATGAACAGATGGATAGTTGGATGAAAAGATGGATGGTTGGATAGATGAACAGATGGATGGTTGGATGAACAGATGGATGGTTGGATGAACAGATGGTTGGATAGATGAACAGATGGATAGTTGGATGAACAGATGGATAGTTGGATGAAAAGATGGATGGTTGAATGAACAGATGGATGGATGGATGGTTGGACGAACAGATGGATGGATGGATGGATGAATGAACAGATGGATAGATGGATGAACAGATGGATAGTTGGATGAAAAGACGGATGGTTGGATGAACAGATGGATGGATGAACAGATGGTTGGATGAACAGATGGATGGTGTTTTAATAAACGTGTTCAGAACCTGTTGCATTATTCATTTCTGTTCCAGCTGTGGATCCCTGTGATCCAGCTGTTCGCAGACAACTGCTGGAAGGCTGTGACATCACTTCCTGTCTAGACTTGCTGTCAGAGCCCCGCCCCCTCCCTGATGTTGAGGAGCACAGTGTTCTGGACTTGGGTAAAGTTTGAACAGTGGTTATGATGTGTTTACCTGAACAGGAAGAAGATGGGTGATACGCAGTTTTCTTCAGATTTCTTGTAGCTCAGCTGGAGTTGAAGCGAGCAGAGGAACACAGGAACAGATTTTCGGGGAAATGTTATGAACTGATGAAAGCTAGGATAGAAAAGACATTTAAATATAAAAGTTTCAGCAGTTTAAGCAGGTTGGTGTTCTGTTTTTGTCCACCAGGGGGCAGTCTGTTTGCCGTCCACTCCAGATGTTTGGACAGAGGCAGTTTCTCCATCTTTAGAGGAGAAACGGAAAACGAGAATGTTCTCCTCAAGGTGAACGACATTCAAAGACGTCTGCGTTAATACCGGGGTCTCCGATGGTGCTGACAGGTGCTTTCGTGTGCTCACCTGCTGCAGGTAGACAGCTGCTCTGTCCCCTGGGATTTTCATCAGTTTAACCGCCTGAAGAAGAGCTCTGCAGCTGCTGACAAACTTCCTCACGTCAGCTGTTTCCTGTTTGTGGATGGCTGCATCACGGTTTACAGAGCTCCGCCTGATCACATGCTCACAGTAAGTCGGTTCCTCACTGCTGGACACTCTGAATCTTTAAATATAATTCTTTACGTCTGAATCTTTGAATCTGAATCTTTACATTTGACTCTTTCAATCTGAATCACTTTATCTAATTCTTTAAATCTGACTCTTTTAATCTGAATCAGTTTATATAATTCTTTAAATCTGACTCTTTAAACCTGAATCAGTTTATGTAATTCTTTAAATCCAACTCTTTAAACCTGAATCTGTTTACCTGAATCCGACTCTTTAAACCTGAGTCTGTTTATCTTAATCTGACTCTTTTAATCTGAATCTATTTATCTAATTCTTTCAATCTGACTCTTTAAACCTGAATCTGTTTATCTGAATCTGACTCTTTGAATCTGAATCTGTTTATCTAATTTCTTTAATCTGACTCTTTAAACCTGAATCTGTGTATCTGAATCTGACTCTTTGAATCTGAATCTTTACATTTGACTCTTTCAATCTGAATCAGTTTATCTAATTCTTTAAGTCTGACTCTTTTAATCTGAATCAGTTTATCTAATTCTTTAAATCTGACTTTTAATCTGAATTAGTTTATCTAATTCTTTAAATCTGACTCTTTGAATCTGAATCAGTTTATCTAATTCTTTAAATCCGACTCTTTAAAGCTGAATCTGTTGATCTAATTCTTTAAATCTGACTCTTTACATTTGACTCTTTAAATATGAATCTGTTTATCTAATTCTTTAAATCTGACTCTTTGAATCTGAATCTGTTGATCTGAATCTGAATCTTTACATTTGACTCTTTAAATATAAATCAGTTTATCTAATTCTTTAAATCCGACTCTTTAAACCTGAATCTGTTTATCTGATTCTTTAAATCCAACTCTTTAAACCTGAATCTGTTTATCTGATTCTTTAAATCTGACTCTTTAAACCTGAATCAGTTTATGTAATTCTTTAAATCCAACTCTTTTAATCTGAATCTGTTTATCTAATTCTTTCAATCTGACTCTTTAAACCTGAATCTGTTTATCTGAATCTGACTCTTTGAATCTGAATCTGTTTATCTAATTTCTTTAATCTGACTCTTTAAACCTGAATCTGTGTATCTGAATCTGACTCTTTGAATCTGAATCTTTACATTTGACTCTTTCAATCTGAATCAGTTTATCTAATTCTTTAAGTCTGACTCTTTTAATCTGAATCAGTTTATCTAATTCTTTAAATCTGACTTTTAATCTGAATTAGTTTATCTAATTCTTTAAATCTGACTCTTTGAATCTGAATCAGTTTATCTAATTCTTTAAATCCGACTCTTTAAAGCTGAATCTGTTGATCTAATTCTTTAAATCTGACTCTTTACATTTGACTCTTTAAATATGAATCTGTTTATCTAATTCTTTAAATCTGACTCTTTGAATCTGAATCTGTTGATCTGAATCTGAATCTTTACATTTGACTCTTTAAATATAAATCAGTTTATCTAATTCTTTAAATCCGACTCTTAAAACCTGAATCTGTTTATCGGAATCCGACTCTTTAAACCTGAATCTGTTGATGTGAATCTGACTCTTTGGATGTGACTCTTTAAATCTTTAAATGTGCAGGGTGTTTTCCTGTGTTTGTGTCTCAGAGGCTGACGGAGCAGGACCACAGTGAGGTGTCAGCTGGTTGTAAAGTGGCGGCTCTGTTGCAGCTGGTGTTGCAGCTTCATTCCTGCGGGCTGCTGCATGCGGCGCTGCAGCCCAGCATCCTGACCTGCTGCCACATGTAGGTCACCATGGGGGGCTCGGGGATAGGAATTTGGTTCTGAGACCTGAGCTTTGCGGTTCTGTCCCTGCAGACTTTTCCAGGAGTCTGACTGGATCTTCCCAGTGGACTGGTCGACCTCAGTGGACCTGGACCTGCAGCCAGACGTCACGTCAGTCCAGCAGCTCCCTTCAGCTCAGACCTACGTCAGTCTGGGTCTCCTCCAGCCGACCGACCCCCCACACCTGGTAAACACTTTTCTTCATCAAAAACCCAGCCTCCTTCTCATTAGACTCCTCTAATCCCGGCCTCTGTCACTTCCTGTCAGGTGGACCTGGTGGCCGTGGCAGAAACCGTCCACTTCTTCCTGACGAAGAGCAGGATGGTTCCAGTGAGAGACACCAGCGGCTGGACGGCAGAGCGGTTCTGTGGAGACGAGCCTTGGTACGAACAGAACTGATTCATCTGCTTTATTTTACCTGCTAATCTGGTAAATTTGTCTCAGATATGAGTTTAATCTGGTAACCAGGTGAACTGGGTTTATTTTACCTGAGGAATTAGGATTATATCTAGATCAGGCGTCTGCAACCTTTACAATCCAAGGAGCCATTTCTTCTTGAGTCACTGATAAAATCTTACAGCTGTAATGATCAACTGGTGGTCCGTGGGCCTTTTTTAGTCTGCTGAGGGGGGCCTTTTTGGCCAATGGGGCTGACATAAAACTACAAATATAAAGCAAATTTTAAAGTTTCTTATTATTTTTACACTTAAGGACAAAATAAAAAAACATTAATGTAAACAAGAAAATACTTTATATAATTTATAGCAAATTGATAAAAACTACAACTGAATTTTTATTTTTATTTCTAATACTTATTATGACAAGTAAAAAACAAATGCTCATAGACGAGCCGGATGGAAGTCACTCATGGGCCACAAGTTGATTGGCCCTGATCTAGTCTAATCTTTAAGGTTAACCTGATGGATTGAGAGAAAAATCCCACTTTAAGGCTGGAAGTTGGATTATTGAAGTGGCTAACATGCTACTAGCATGATGTAATGAACATTGTATTAGCAGCACTGATCATTTGCAACAAAACAACAGGAAATCTGCCTTTTTGGTTGAGAGAATAAAACCCAAAAGATTTAATCTCATGTTAGCTTTGGTCAAAGGACCCCAAAGTGCCACATGTGGCCCCAGAACCGCAGGTTTCAGAGCCCTGGTCTAGTTATTTGGAGTAATTAGCTAGTTCGGTTATGTTAGTTTGGTAACTGGGGTTAATCTCAGGTTAATCTGAAACTCCTCTCTCACAGCGGCGTGTTTGGCACCACTTGGAGGAAATGTTTCCGCTCGCTGCTGAACGCCGGCGAACGCTCGTCTCTGTCCGTCCTGTCGGAGCTGAAGGAGCAGGTGTCCTCACTTTACCTGTAAAACACAAACACTTAGTCTTTGTCTTTTTTATGTTCTTCGAGTAAATAAACTTAAAAATGTAATCCATACAGTTTTCTTTTGTCTGTTTTGTTTCTGCTTCACGTCTGAAACCTTCTGAGCTGTAATTATGAAGAAATGATCTTAAAACGGTAAATATTTAGAGTCCTGCTGCAGAACCAGCAGAGGGAGCTCTGGCAGCAGATAAGATCCATAAAAAGGATCTTTCAGATGATTTCAGCTGAAGTGGAAATCATCCAGCTTTGGTTTAAGGGGATTATTTTACAGGTTAAACCAGTTTGCAGCAAAAATACTTCACTGTGTTTTTAGCGTTAAATCAGGAGATTCACAAACAGCTTGAAGTTTTCCTCCACATGAACATTTGCCAGTAAAGGCAGTAAAGTGAGGCGTGCTGTCTGTGGGGGGGGCTGGTTGTTGAGTCACGTCCTGCTCCGCCTCAGGCCAGAGACAAGCTGCAGCCTGCAGAGACGCTCACACCTCCTCTTTGTTTCTTCACCTCTGCAGCTGCTGTAATGTTTTAAAAATATGGATTAAATGTTGACTCGTCTTTACCCCTCACCCCCCCTGCTGCCCTGGGGGGGTCAAAACATCCCACATGGTCACAGTTTTGAAGCTGAGGTCAGTTTGAGCCCAGGGCAGCAGGAGGGTCAGTTCAGCTCAGAACCACGAAGCTGCTTTGAATTTAAAATGTTCAGTCAAACTAAGCTCCGCCCCCCTCCCTCACTTGAGTCCAGGTGAGACAGGAACGAGTGATGTGGGGGAGGGAAGGAGGGAGAAGGTGGGAGGAGAAAGACGAGCAGCGGAGAGAAGGAACCAAAGAACGGCAGAGATCCTGGACTCACCTGGACTCTGCGACCAGGTGAGTGATTGATTTGACTGGAAACTGTTCTAAAGGTTCTTTACAGGTTCTGGTTCCACCTGGGATGTTCCTGAACTGTAAAAAATGTTTTTTACCTGTGAGGAACCCTGCTGTAGGTTCTATCAGAACCACAAACATTCTTAAAGTTCTTTGTTGGAAAAGTCCAGACCCACGAGGTTCTCCTTTAAGAGGCCAAAAGGGTTCTGAGGAAACAGGTCTGGGTTTCCAATGTTAGGGTCAGGACCCCACTGTGGGTCCTGAAACACCAGGTTTGGGTCCCTGTGATGTGTTGGCTTGTTGAGTCATAAATGAGGAAGAAGGAGGAATGTCTGACTTTTTGTTTGTTTTCATCGTCCAGACGAGGGTTTTTCAGGTCTTTGATGTTTTTTCTTGGTTCTGAAGCCAAAGGTTCAGTTGTAGAAACGCCTCCCTGTTTGTTGCAGTAAACTGATCTGTATGAATGAACGGTTGAGGTGATCTGAGAACAGCAACATGTTGAGTTGCCGTCTGACCTCCTTGTTGCTTCTGTTGAGCAACGCAGCTTCGATCCTCAGCAGTGAGTCAGGTTCTGGAGGTTCAGCTGATGCTCAGACTTGTTTCCTGTCCGTCATCAGAGCTGCAGGTCGTCTCCAGACCTCTAGTCTGGTTTGGGTTTGTTTCAGTCTTTGGTACTGAACCTGGTTTAGAACCTGTTTATTTATAAACAGCTTGTTTTGGAGACAGTTTTGAATTAGTTTGGAGATTAGTTTTGTAGTTTTTAATGCTGAGTTTTAAACTTTTAGGTTTAATTGGAGTCTCTGCAGTTTATATAAAAACGTTGAAGATTGTAACTTCAGGGCTTCATCAGCTGAAGAAACTTTGGAAGGTTTGGGGAGTTTTATGTAGAACTAGATTTGGACTTTGAGCCCATTTTGTTGATCAGTTTTAGACTTGAAAATCACAAAAACAAAACTATTCAGTTCTCAGACAAACAGAAACCTTCAAGTTGGTCAGAACCACCTTTGAAACCAGGCGTCTGTGGGTTTATGGGTCTGGTTTAAACATTAAAAGCCCAAAACAAATTTTAAGTGTTAAGATATTTTTCTAGCCTGGTCTTTTCCTCTGCAGTCGGCTTGATCATCAAAGCAAAGAATAAGCTGCTGGTTTATGCAAATATTTCTGCAGACACCAGCCTTTAATAGTTATAAATAGAGAATTAGGATTTTGTGCAGAAATGCAGTGTGAATGTTTGAGGATGAAAGATTTTTGCAGAGAAAAAATAAGTACAAAAATGTTGCATTTTGTTGAAAAACAGCTGAAATTAGCAGAAAAGTAGCTGAAAAGCTGAATATAGTACAAAGAAGCAAAAAGAGCTCGTTTGCTGAATTAAAAGCTAAATTATTACGAAAAGGTGAATTTAGATGAAAAAAACTAAAAATAGGTAAAATAGCTAAGAAGTAGCTGAAGCTGAAAGAAATCAGCAGAATAGCTAAAAAAGCAGAAAAAAAAAGCTAAAATCAGTAACAAAAAAGAAGCGGATGGAAGCTGAAATTAGAACAAAAAGTAAAAACAGACAAAAAAAGTTTTTAATCTTTATAAAGGGTTTTATGGTTGCTGAATGAAGCTTCATTTATTTTAAATTAGAAAAATAAATTGGCTGAAAAAGCCAAATATCTAAATTGCTGAAATACCAAAAGTCATAACCACATCGAGCTGAAGCAGCCGAACGTTTTGATCCAGACATTTTTCAAACAGCATTAAAAATTGTGAAATAAGATACGTGCTGAAAAAGTATGAAGATGGACGAACTGTGAGTGCTTCATCCACAATAATCCAGACATAAATCACTGAACATCTGGATTAACCTGATTAGTGTTGTATTTATTACAAACTGTATTAAAACTGTTTTAAAATGTTATTTCCAGGCAAACAAGATAAATAATCCAGATATAAGATTTTAAAACATGGATAGATGGACAGATATTTCTGTGATAAAAAACTTTTATATAGTTAGAAAATGTCAGTTTTGTTTCCTCAGTATTTGAACATAATCTCTGTAAAATCCAGGTGTGTTTACCTGCAGAAACAGTCAAAGTGACTGAAAACAGGTCAAAGCTGCCGACGGCCACAGAGGAGCTGACACTTGTGAAAGATGCAGATAAAAGTGTTTTGTTGACGTAGAGCGCCTACCTGCATTTCAGAATTACGTCTCAGTGTATGTGGAAAACCGCTGAAGTAAGCACATTCCTGCAGCACCATCTGATGACGATCAGAATAACGTTTTATGTTTGCTTTTATAAACATCACCGGCTGCAGCCGCCGGAGGGCGCCGTCACTGCCACACCCGAGTGTGAGGCCAAAACCAGCTCCCAGTCCAGTCCCCGGTGAGTCTGGTCCCAGTCCTGATCCAGTCAGACCGAGGACTCATGGCTGCAGCTGTCTGCTCATGCAGTGTTTTTTGTCAGTGAGTCACACCCTGAAAACACACCTGGTCTGCAGCTGACAAACGTCTCAACCTGCCCACGTGATCAGCACGTGTCGGAGCGACAGTCCGTTTATCACCGCTCGTTAAACTAGACCAGTGAAGACAGGCATGTGGGAGACGTTAGGGATTAATTTAAACCTGAACTCTGGCAGCTCAGCCAACTAATGAACTGACAGAACCTGAAACAGGCTCCACCTGCTCCTCCTGCAAACACGACTGCTGCAAAAGGTTTTAAACCAAGATGACGAGTCCTGCAGCAAATCTGACTTAAATGAAGATAAAATGTGCAGAACTGTTTCTGCTGCTGAGTCACTTTGACTGAAAAGAGGTTTCACTTGGTCCGATTGTTCCAGCAGGGAACTAAAAGCCTCCCAGCCTGCAGGCGGCCGCTGCGTTCCTCCCTGCTCAGGTTAAATATCACTTTATTGTCCTGTTTTCTCAACACAAACAACAGGACGTTTTGTTTTGTTCGTAAAGCTGACCTGTGAGTCTGCAGCTCAGCTGTCTTCTGATTGGACAGCAGAGCAAAACATCATCATCGGTGCCTCCAGCTGTTCCCACACTGTCAGCTGATCCAGAAACAGACCCCGCCCTGACATCCGTCTGTTTGTAGTCAGCTCTGTCAAACAAAACGCTGTAAAATAAACAGTTTTCATCATGAAACTGTGACAACAAGAGCTGATTTCAGCAGTTAAGATGGAGCACGAGGCCTAAACATTTTATTTTAGACACATTGCTTCACTGGTTTATTTCATACCTTTCTGGTCGTACACATTAAAATCCTTTCCCTCCCATTCATCTCCTCTCTGTTCTGGTGTTCCACAAGGTTCTGTCCTCGGTCCTCTCCTTTTTATCATTTACCTTCTTCCACTTGGAAACATCTTTCGAAAACAAAATATCCAATTCCACTGATTCGCAGATGACACCCAGTTCTAACTGTCCACCACCCCCACTGCCACCCTCCCACCAGATTAGATTACAGCTGAGAGATGAAGATTAAAGTCCACCTCATAAAGTAAAACCTCACCTCCGCCTCCTCCTGATGTTTGCTGAGTGGGAGTGGAGGAGGATGTGGAAGGACCTGATCCGTCCAGTTAGAGGTGGATGAAGATGACGATGATGATGAGCCTTGTGCTTCATCGTCTCTGTGTTTCTCTCCAGGCTGCAGTGGACCTTGCTGATCTGATCTGGACTGGACCGGGCCTACCTGAGGGTGAGAGACGACACAAGCAGGTGAAACAGGGAGAGAGAGGTAAATGTGTTCACAAGTTCTAATCTTTGTGCAGTCTGGTTTTTATTGCTCATTTTCAGTCAGGAAGTTTGTTGCAGTTTTAATTTTTTTTCAAATTCTGTTTACGTCACAGAACACAGATCAGGCGCCACATTCTGATGCTTTTTTGTTTTTTTCCAAAACTGCAAGAGGGAAACAAAAACTCAAGATGGTTCAGTATTTACCAAAATATAACTTATTTATAATAAACTGGACAACTCAGTTGGTCTTTTTATATATATTTATTTAATTGATTAAATTCATCATCTGTCTGTCAGCTTGTTTTAATTTGTTTGTTCTACTTTCATTTCTCTCCTGGTTACCAACGAAACATATTTCCTGTTTGGATTCCTAACAAATTTGTCATTTTACCCTTTCATATTTGTTTATCACACCAGGAACATGTATGATATTTAGGAGCATGAACTGATTTGAAATGTTTCTAATGAGAAATATTATTCAATGAAAAGATGTTGGAACCAGTTAGAAAAAAATTACAAATTTAATAAAAAATACTTTTACTTTGGTGACTCAGGTCAGTATTAAAACACAAAGCTCTGCTGACTCATTAGACTTCATTTTTACAGATTCTGATTAATCTTTAGTTATGCTGTTAAAAGAAGCCGAACAATGTGCAAAATGTAAACATGTACGCTAGCTTAAAATAAGAAAACATTAGCTAAACAGTAAAAGTATCAAAAGACTAGCTAAAATCAAAAAGTAGAATATAGCTATCTAAAAGGAACCAAAATAAACCAAACTCACCAAAAAGTTAGCAAAGGCTGAAGGCTAGCTAAAATAAAAGCAGCACAACTAAAAGTAAATGATGATAGCACAAATCACCATAGAGGTATCAAAAGGCTAAAATTACCAAAAAGCTAGATACATGAAAATATGCAGAAACTTAGATAAAAGTAGCAGAACATAAGCTAAAAGTGGCCAAAAGCTAGTTGAAAAACAAAAGCAGCGCAAGGCTAGATAATGCTAAAAGTAGCAAATGCTAGTTAAAATTACCAAAAAGGTCCAAAAAAGCTAAAAGTATCCAAAGGTTAGCTAAATGGAGCAAAAACTAAAATATGCAGAAACTTTGATGAAATTAGCAGAACAGTAGCTAAAAGCGGTCGAAGGCTAGCTGAAAAATAAAAGCTGTACAAGGCTAGATAAAAGCTAAAAGTAGCAAATGCTAGCCAAAATCACCAAAGTGATAGCCAAATACAGAAAGTATTAAGATGCAAGCTAAAAGTGGAAAAAGCTAAAATTTGCAGAAATCTAGCTAAAAGTAGCTGAATAGTAGCTAAATAAATCATAATAAAACAAAAAAAAGTAAGCAAATTTTACCAAGAATATAGTTTTTGAAGAAATGTAAAATATCTTATATATTCTGATGGAGAATGTATCTGTAAAGTTTTTTATTTTGAAAAATAATAAAGTTACAAACATGAAGCCATAGCAGCTCTCGCCTGAATGAGCCGAAGGTTTTGATCGATGAATGTCTATGAAAACATCGTGTTTACAGATGGATTACAGAGAAAAAACTGAATGCAAAAACAGGAGAACAAGTGTTTTTGCTGACTCATCTTTATTATTATTATTATTATTATTATTATGAATCATGGAGGAACTCAGGAATTCTGTTTTCTTTTCATTCATGAATGAAGACCTTAAAAAAAAAAAACAAAATAGTTGGAAGTGAAACAGATTGTTGTGAGGTCATACAGGCGGTATCTCACCTGGGCTGCTCGGTCGGTTTATGTTTGACAGGTGAGGAGGTCATGTGACTGCTCAGGTGAATCACCTGAGCAGGAAGAGGAGCTGTCAGTGCTGGGATTCTCACACTCCGTCTGTGTGTTTTCAGTCTTCAGTCTGCGTTTCTCTGCCTTCCATCATGTCTCCATCCCATCAGAACGCCTCTTGCTGTTGTTTCTCTCAGGGTTTACTTCCTAGCCGCTCCGCCGTCGTGGAAATGTTTCGCCGCAGGAAGAAGAAGCACCGGCTGGAGATCTCAGCGCCGAAGGACTTCCAGCACCGGGTCCACACGTCCTTCGACGTCTCCACGGGTCGGTTCGTGGGCCTGCCGCCTCAGTGGCAGAGTGTCATCGAAACGCTGAAGAGACCACGCCCCCTCGTAGACCCCTCCAGGATCACCAACGTTGAACTTGAACCCAGAAAGGTCAGAGGTCCAATTTAAGACATTGTTAAACTTTAAGTTGATTGATCTTCAAGTTCTGGTGAAAACCTGTAAGAAGCAAAAGTTTCAGCCACTCTGGGTTTCAGCTCATATTTATACTGTCAACAAAGTCAGCTGTCTTAATATTTACAGTTCCACACAGGACTGAGCCAACACTGGTGTCAGTCCAAAAATACATCAAAGTACTGTACTTAATGTTAGTACCCAGACTTATTCAACTTTTCTTTACAAGCTTGTAATTAAACCATGTCTTCCTTCACTCGTTTGTCCTTTTCCTGTCTATAAAACCTGATCCTACACGCTCATGTTGTTACTGTAACCACAAAATATCTCAAGAGTGTAATGTTTCTTTATCGCCTGCGAGTCTCAACTCTGCAGTCAAAACATTTCAGAGTGAGAATCGTTCATCAGTTACAGCTCAGGAGTTCCTTGAAGGAATGTGTGACACCTGCCGCCTTTTACAAGTCTTAAACTAAGATCGTCTTATAAGATACAAATTTCCAAGGAACCTTGTAGGTTAAACATTATGCACATTTTCATTCCTCATTTCAAGATCTCACAATATCTATTAGCAAAACAGTAGCAAAAAGCCAGTTATTCAAAAAGTACAACAGTTACAATAAACAAAAGTCACGGCTGAGATGTGCTGAACAAGACAAAGGTTTTAATCTGTGAGAATAGCTGAAGGAGGCATACTTCAATCCAGACTGGGTGGGGTGGGGTAAAGTAGGGTGGGATGGGATGGCAGGTGGGGCGTCTGAGGTGGAGTGGTTAGGGGAGTCCTCTCATAATCAGTATGTTGCCGGTTCAATCCCCTGTTCCAGCTGTCTCAGTTGTTGTGTCCTTGGGCAAGATGCTGAAGTAGTCCAAAAAAAATTGAAAACAATAAACAGATAAATAATATATTTTGCTAACAGACGAACAGGATCAAAGCGTAAAGTTTGCACAAGTTAAGGACTGTGTTCAGGACCACATCTTGAATCTGGTTGACCTCTGTATGTTTTCTGTTAACATGTCTGATTGATCATGAGATGTTTGTTTGTCTGCAGACCATCGTTCGCGGCAGCTTCATCGGCCATGGTGACTACATCAGTCAGGTCATCGCCGACATGGGTCGAGTGTCCGTCACCGGCTCCAACTCTCTGCGCCGCAGCAGCCCGTCGGCACGGAAACGAGCCCAGTCCCTGGGCCGGCTGGGGGAACTGGTGGAGAACGATTCGTACCATTACGAGAAGATCGATGACCACAATCAGAGCGTGAAGTCCGGCAGGAGCCCCACCTACTGGCAGGACCGCATCAGACAGGTGCGCAGCGAGAGCGGCAGCCCCAAGGTCAACAGAGACCTACACAGAACCAAGTCCAGCTCCCAGGTGGGCTCTCCAACTGAGGACACACCCCTCACACCTGGGACACCTCCGAGGACAGGTGACACGAGTGAACGGTGTGTCCGCAAAGAGGGGGCGGGACAAAAACAGAGACCCACTTCCTGTCTCTACAACTTACAGACTGCAGACACCAATAAGTTTCAGCTAAGACTCAGACCAGGTGCGAGTCACCTGCCGGACCTGCTGTCATCGTCTAGAGAAACTCCTAAAAGACCACAGTCCTCCTACGACCTCAGGGTAAGACACATATTTTCAACTGAAATTTTCACCTGTCACCTACATGTAACTTCATGTAACTCTGTGAAAATGCAACATGAATGAATAATTGCTGAAAGATTTTTGCAGAAAAAAGATATAGAAACAAAACTAAAACTAAATCTAACTAAGTAGCAGAAAATCCACATTTGCTGAATTAAGAAGTTAGAAACTGAAATCATCACAAAAATGTGAATTTAGCTGAAAAAAAAATGTAATTACCTGAATTGGCAAAAAAGTAGATTATTTTTGCAGAAAACAGCTGAAAGAAGCTTAAGAAAAAGAAAAAGCGTAATATCGCAGAAAGAGGCTGATAGAATTACAAAAAAGTTTAAATCAACCAAACAGATGAAAAAAGCAGAAAGATTGCAGAAAAAAACTAAAATTAGCACAGAGGAAAAAACCACCAAAGAAGCACAAAGAAGTTGAAATAAACCAATAAAGATCAGAAAAAGTCAGAATGATAGCTAAAGCTGCATAAAAAAAGCTAAAATCAGCTAAATAAAGCTGAATGAAGAACACAAAGGTAAAAAGTGTAGAAAAGATTTATAAACATGTTGAAGGTTTTAAGGATGTTAAATCAAGCTCCATTTATTTTTAATGAGAAAAAACATTGGCAGAAAAGGCTAAACATCTCAAACGGTAGAAATTGTTGAAATACCAAAATTTACAGCCGAAATTTGCACAAGAAATTGCAGAATGAGGTATGTGTCAGAAAACGTAATCATCTCATTATTTTTTAATGAAGATTTCTCACTTTTAGGCCATAAAAAGGTCAAACTAAAATTTTGAAAACAACGTTGCAGCCTACTTTGTATGTTTACTACTGCTTTGTGTACAAAAACACAACATATTTTACTGAATAAAAAGATTTGTTTTGACTCATTACCATTAAACTTCTCATGTGAGCTGATTATGAAATAAAAACTGTAAACAATGTCAAATATATTCTGAAGTGTCACTCAGTGCTTGTAATCCTCCCACAGAGTTCTGAGCGTCTCTGCAATGTTCTCCTCTCTGTTTGGGGGAAACAGCCCCTCCATTTTGACCTGTGGTGAATAAAACTCCTGATGTTTGCTAAGAAAACAGTTTCAAACGATAACAGCAGTAATTTGAAGCTGCTCACAGATTTCATGTTTCGTTGTGTTTTTTCTGTATTGAGTTGTTTTGTTTTGCATCACAGCTGGTTGTAGTTCAGGATTAGGACTAGGTCTGATGCTGCTTCTTCTGGTCTCCTCCTCAGTTGCCCGCCTCCCGCCCTCTGTTACCCCCACCTAACGGCACCAGCAGCCCCCTCATCACAGGTAGAGGGTTACCATCGCTCTCCCCCCGCCCCGCCTCCACTTACAGCATTCCTACAAGAACACCAAGCACGCCAACCCCTCGCAGCCCCTCGCAGTCCCATCCATCCCCTCTGGGTACCCCGGCTCTCCCCCCTTTAACCCCCACCAAGACCCCACCCAACGGCGGTCCGCAGAAAGTGACTCATGAGCAGTTTAAGGCAGCGCTGCAGATGGTTGTGGACCCAGGGGACCCCAGGATGACTCTGGAGAACTTTGTGAAAATCGGCGAGGGGTCCACAGGCGTGGTGTGCATCGCCAGAGAGAGGCACACCGGGCGTCAGGTGGCGGTGAAGATGATGGACCTAAGGAAGCAGCAGCGCAGGGAACTGCTCTTTAATGAGGTACAGGTGGAGGGGAAGGGGCGGGGCTTCTGGACACACTGATCTTTATCTGTATCTAAACATCACTGCAGCTGTTTGGGGGATCGGAGTGGTAAATCTGAACTCTCTGTTCCTCTCAGGTGGTCATCATGAGGGACTACCAGCACATGAACGTAGTGGAAATGTTCCGAAGCGCTTTGGTGGAGGATGAGCTGTGGGTCATCATGGAGTACCTGCAGGGCGGCGCGCTGACACACATCATTGGTGAAACCAGGTGAGGAAAATAACAAGAAATGACAAATGTAGAATATAATAAATATAATAAAGAGACAAAGGAACTCCAGAAAATGATGTAAACAATAAAGACCAAACAGAATTTTAAACAATGTGCACAACATTGCAAGCTTGTAATTATAAACACAATTCTATTAAACAATTAGAAAGTTTTATACAAAGAGCTTTGATGTTCGAGTCCAGATGTGGGTCAGGTGAGATTTCTGAGCTGGTTTGATGTATTCAAGAAGCGTCTGAGTTGAATGACTGTGGTTTAGTGGTTTCTCAGCTGTTGCTGTGATCTTCAGGTTGAACGAGGAGCAGATAGCGACGGTGTGTGAGGGCGTCCTGCAGGCTCTGACCTACCTGCACTCCCAAGGCGTCATCCACAGAGACATCAAGAGCGACTCCATCCTGCTGACTCTGGATGGAAGGGTAACATCTGTTTGATGACGTCACACATTTACAGGACTCTAAAAAATACAAATAAAAAGTGCTTTAATAAAGGGACAGTACTTATTTATACCAGTTTTTATTTTTTAATGTACAAGAACTTGTCTTTGTCACATTGTGAGGACCTCAGAATACCTCATGAGCACTGTTTTTACATTTTAACAGCTCATGCTAAATGATTTAAGCAGAACTTTAATTTAAGCAGCATTTTTTCCAGAGATATTACATTATTTTTGCACATCATTCATCATCAGTAGCAGTACTCAGTTCTGCAAATGAGATTCTGAAACTATTATGATTTGCAAACACAAGCTTAATCAAGTTATTTAAATAACAACTAAATAAATTTACCAGTATTTGTTCAAATTTGCAGGTTTTTAGTTGTTGAAGTAGGACTCCAGGGTGCAAACGTCAGTCTTCCTGCATGCATGTGCTGCGACTAACTGTGCTTTGATAGTAAATACCAACAGTTCATAAAGTCACCGCAGACAACAGAGCGAAAATAAATCAGACGTTTTTTTACCAACAGTCAGAGCTTATAGAGAGCAAACTTGTCTACGTATTTTAAATGTCCCTCTATTACACTATTTTTGTTTGTACAGTAAATTTAATGTATTTGTAACCAGTAAATACATTGTGACACTTGTTATAATGAACATTTGAAATTTTTTGATCAGAAATGGCTGAGGAGGAAGAATAAATCACAGCTCTGAGTTATTATCTGTCTGATTGGAGGAACTTTTGTAAATGATTAACTGAATGTTTGATCCAGTTTTTTTAATTTTATACTTTCTGATCATTACATAAGTTTAAAACAGAGAATGAGTTGGTGTGTGTTATCATGTGTTCTTTCTGTCTGTATAAACAAAAGTTAGTTATGTTCTACGTCCGACGTACAAGTTAACACCTCTAGAGGTGTAACCAGGAAGAGATGAACATTATAAGGTCAATTCATTATTATTAGAGGTGAAAAGACGTGTTTTTAGAAAAGAAGTGTTTTGCAGAGTCTCTGTTTGGCTCCAGCCTGGACAGACTGGGCTGCTTTGTTTGGGTTTTAACTCGGGGCCTTATGCTGAGGCCTGGGCTGAATGCTGTGAAACTAGAGTCAGAAGACGAGAAGAAAGTTTTGAGAAGAAATCCAAGTGGATTCCTGTTTTATTCAGACATGCCATTTTTGAACAGCGCATTATTTTCTACATGATGATGATGAAAAGAAACAAACAGAATTTATTAAGACATGTAACACTTTTCTTCTTTTTCAAATTTTGTACTTTTCTTTTCCCTGGTTACAGATAAAACTGTCAGACTTTGGTTTCTGCGCTCAGATTAATAAAGATGTACCAAAGAGGAAGTCTTTGGTTGGAACACCGTACTGGATGGCTCCTGAAGTTATCTCCAAAATGCCATATGGCACCGAGGTGAGAATATTGAAACATCTAAACAGAACTTTAGCAGTTTTCATCCAACTGTGAGGTGAATGTGGTGCAAACTGTCAACATGTGTCTTCAACTCAGTTCAATTCAGTTTATTTATATAGCGCCAGGTCACAACATACGTCTTCTCAGGGCTCTGTACATGAAAAAAAAAAAATCTAAAGTAGCAGCAGTTTGTGTTGAATCACTTCATCACAGTCTCCCATCCTGAGCAAACAGTGGAGAGGAAAAACTCCCTATTA